>PVIC010002079.1:0-81894 GCA_004025085.1 Thryonomys swinderianus | reverse complement strand
AAGATGTAGCTCATTTTGAGACTGATATAGTTCAGGTAGGCAGGCACAGCAGGGGTAACATGTCCCAAAGAGGGCCAAACATGTTTTTGGAGAAGGCATTTGATGATAGAGGAAGTGATAGAACATAATCAGTACAAAGATATAAAAATGCTTGCTAGATTCATCAAAAGGGGAGAGTCTTCTGCTTAGAGTTTAGAGTATGTATATGTATATGGAGTAGTTGGCAATGGAGCTAAAAAATGTTGACAGGGATCTACCAGAGCCAAAGATATTTCATGGACCCACTGTGGTCTCTTTAGTGCAGATGATTGGTTATAGAGAACCTAAGGTGTGGGAATGTAATGAGGGGAAGGAATAAATAAGATTCTGAAAGAAAATAAAAGAGCATGTATAGGGGGTGGGGAGGTGTGGGTGGGTAGGGATATGGGTAAAAATGAGAATTAACTTGTGTCATATATTGGTACACATTCCCCGATGTTATGTGTGATTGTGAGATGTATATAAATTGTACCAATAAAGAATTTAAAAAAAAGAAATGGTTGAGATAATTTAGGACTAGTTGTGTTGGCTATTATTAATATTTTGGGTTATAAAAACTTAGTACCAGAAACACAAATCTGTTGTTACAAGAGTAGAAAATGGGACACTACTTTACTGGTTAATAGATGAACAAACTAAAAGTTAACGGCCAGTTAAAGACTAGATATGAGCTTTATGATCAAGCAGTAAAATCACAGAGACATGTGGCTTAATGCTGGGATACAGTCTGAGAAGTGTGCTTGGTGATTCCATTGTCTGAATATCAGAGAGAGCCTTTACGCAGACCGAGACAGCTACAGCACTCCTGGGTTATACAGTGAATCCCAGAGTTATGACTAGCCTCACATATAAACTTGGGCTACATACAAACTTGTAACTTGGGTTACAACTGGAATTTTAGTTATAACTTACTACCAAAGTCTTAAGTTATGACCCAAATGCCACTGCTTATGAGGCTGTAAACAAAGACATGTGATGTCAGAAAAGCATATGTAAGTCTATGTGAGTGTCAGTCTGAGGCCAGATGTCCACACTTGTGGATGTGATTTCTGTCAGTGCTTTATATAATTGCTATGATTACTGCTATCAAAGTGGCCACCCAAAAGCTAGAAAAGGAGTTAAGGAAGGAAATCACAATAGAATCACAATAGAAAAGAAGAACAAAATTGTGGAAAAATGTAAGAGAGACGTTCTTGTGTCCACTCTGGGTCATAGGTACAGTGGGTTGCAACCCACAGTTTCAACACTGCTATGGAAAAGAGATTTGCTTAAGGAGGGTGATGCTGATAAAAGTGTTACACAAATTATTAAGTCATGAACAACAGCGTTAGATTAGGTAGGAAGTCTGACAGTAGTGTGGATATATGAATGGCAGAGGGCAGATTATAGCTTATCTGAATCTGTAATCTGTTAGAAATCTAGGGCTACAAAAATAGATCTTGCAAAGGATATTCCATCAGAGAGACAGAAGTGAGTGGCTTTCATGCCAGTAAGGAGTGGCTTAACAATTTCAAAGTGAGAGCTAGTCTTTATAGCGTAAATAGGCATGGTGAAGCAGCCAGTGTTGATAAAAGAGCTGCTAAAATTACACACGTCACTTCAAAACAATGACACAGACAAGCAACTTTTGCTCTCATTCAGTTGCTAACTCTGATGAAACTGGCCTTTTCTGGAAGAAAATTTCCAGGAGAACATACATTACCCAGGAAGAAAAGAAAATGCCAAGCCACAAACCTATGAAGGATAGGCTGAATATTTTGCTATGTCCTAAGGCAAGTGGTGACCTCAACAAAAGGTCTCTCATGGTTTATCACGCTGAGACCATTAGAATGTTTAGAAAACACAAAATCATGAATAATAGGTGAGGGGTCATGTGGAGATCTAAAGCTAAAGTCTGTATAATAAAAGTATATTTTCTTGAGTGGATCGGGAGGCTTTCTCTCCTACTGTTAAGAAATATCTGGAAGAGAAACGTTTACCATTCAAGGGTCTGCTTATCATGGACAATGTTCCTGCTCACCCATGAGATTTGGGAGGATAATTGGCTGAAGAACTTCCAGGGCTCTCAGTGGAGTTCTTCCCACCTAATACAACTCTTCTTTGAAGCCTCGGACCAGTGGGTTATACCTAACTGTAAGAATCTATAAACCAAGGAAATGTTCCTGAAATGCTTCCATATGGTCTTAGATACAGATTTAATCCCTAAAGAGATCTAAAAGGAACATTACAATATCCTTTCCTTTGTCGGGCTGAGAAATCCTGGGCCATCCTGGGCCTCTAAAACAATGAGATTTGTCTGGCAGAAAGTGTTTCCTACAGTTGTACAGTGAAGACTCTGAAGATTGTGTAGAGGAACTTGAGCCTTCAACTGACCCTATGGTTAATGACACTGTCACTATAGCAAAGTCCATAGGTTTGCAGGTAGACAGTGGTGATGCTGAGGAGCTGGTGGAAGAATACTCAAAGGAATTGTCTACAGAGGAACTTTAGTAGCTTCTGGTTGAGGAATAGGGAATGACAGCTGAGGAGCTTTCTGAAGAGGATGGGGAATGTTGACAATCAGTGCCGCAAAGTTTCTCTTCTGAAATAAAGGAAATCCTGAAAAAGTGAGGAGAGCTACAAATAGCTGTAGAGAGACAGTCACCCAGACACAGGAAAAATCCAATCACTGCATTCACTTGCTTAATCATAGTCACATGCCATAGCATAGAGCAGTGTTAAAGAAAAGGCAGAAATAGTCTTAGAGGATTTACTTAGTTTTGGGCAGGCTGAGACTTGTGAGCCAGAAGCAGGTCCTAGTAAGCTACAGACTCTCCTGAGAAGAGGAAGGAGGTAAGAGAGCTAGATTCCTGATGTCCTTATGGAAGGAGACTTGCCTTGCAAACAATAATCACCTTCCATTTCATCTTTCCCTCTGCCAAGCCAAAGATATCAATTTGAATGGTGCATACAGCATGAAATTATTGTTTCTTGTAAAGCAGGCGCATTTTATAACATCTTATAAATACACTAGGAAAGTTATTAGTGTTTTTGGTAAATTATGTACATTATACAACCTTTTATTTTTACTATGAAAATATTAGTTAAGTGGTGCTTTAGGAGATTCAGAATGCATTGTGGGTATTCCATTATTCTAATGGGAAATATAGTTTTGATTTTCAACCAATTTGAGTTACAAACAATCCTCATGAAAAATTGAGTTTCTAAGTCAAGACTCTACTTTATAAAACTTTATCAGTTGATCACCCACTGTCTTTCACTCTTTTGGGGGGGATGCAAGTCCAAGAGCCCAAGAGTGTTCATACCATGAACAGCTCAATAGCAAGTTCTACGTGGTAAAAGCCCAAAGACTCGTGCCAAACTTTCACCACAACAGAAACAAATTACAAGCAGATTGGCCAGCTCCTCTCAGTTCTTCAGACTGTGGGGTCAGCTATTCAACAGGAATCTCCCATGAGACTGACACTGAAATACCTGAGTCAGCTACTCCTGAATCTCAGCCCCAGACAGACACTGAAAGATAAAGGTCTGTGATCTTCAGTTGCCAAGTTCTGGATGAATTTATTACTCGGTAATATGTAATGAATATGGTTGCTTCATGTTTAAATATTGCCATGTTCCTCTGATATGAGAAACCAAAAAGTTCAGGACTAAAATGTATAGGAAATACAGGGAATTAGGAAGAAAATGTTTAATTTGGAAGAGAAATAAAAGAGGGAAGAAGGGAAAAGAAAGGAAGTATAGAGAAAAAAGAGAGAACAGAAGGAAAAAGTGGAAACAAGGCTTTTGTAAATAAGGAGGAGAAGAAAATGTCACAGGGGGGATAGGGAGTGTCCAAAAAAGAATCAAGATGTATTATGTATCAAATCCCATGATGAATGTGCTCATTATACATATGTAAATGTACCAACAAAAATTAATTTAAAAACATTACAATTGCTTTTGGAAGAGATGAGAAAAGGAGGGGATTGTTAACTATGCAAGTAAAAACAAAAGAGAATGTCCAAGAAATTAGGGTTGTAAAGGATATTAAAGTCAAATGTTTCTTGATCCCACGTGGTAAGAGATGAGATTTTAAAAAGATTTAGAATAACTAGAGTCTATTATTAGTTGATTAAAGGAACTCAGGAAAAAGATTATATTATTGTGAAGATCTCAAGGTGGCTGGCATTTCATTGGATGGAGAAGTAACAAAGGAGTTATAAAGTCAAAGGAGTCTAATATTCTCGAGGACAATTTGCAAAAATGACATTGAGTATATTTATTAGCACATGTTGGTGACAACAAGCAAATATTTCAGAAGTCTACTATGATGTAGAGGGAGATACATATTCCAAGGGATCAGAAATGGCTAGAACCAAAATGGCTAGAACTCTAGAAAGGGCAAAACTTTTTTGGGAAAAGTGTGCTTTCTGAGTTAGTATTCAATTATGAAGCTCCTTGAGAAATTTCAGTGCTAGATGTTTTATAAAACCTTATGCCATGTAATAGAGGCGAGGTGAACTGAACAAACTGTCCAGCTTCTGAGAAGAACATATGTCCAAAATTTCACTTCAGATGAAATGTTAGACAAACGCAATCCTTAACTTCAGAAGAAAGATTTCAGAACCACTGAGCAGAAAGGAAGCAAGAACACAAAATGAAAAGTCCAGTATTACCCCAGGTAAAAGGAGACAGTTTTACAATACCCAGTAGAATTTTAGTATCACTTTGAGAAAGGTCCAGCATGTATCTGCTGTTCACAGTTTTCCCAGTGAAATAGTTTGTTGAAAAAATGAAATTTCTGTTCCATTGATTAGTTTAGGTGCATGGGGGAGGGGAGAAGACCAAAACCTCATGCCTTTGTTTCCTCATGTGCTGGACCAGGAGGATTTATATCTGGATTTTATGCATAAGGTTGTGTTGGTGGGTACTGCTGTGGAAATAGAGAATGGTGGGTGACAGTGTTTCTTCATTTGAGGAAAAAGTGATCAAGCACCTAAATTCTCTGCAGGCCCAGGGGACTGGCTAGAGCAGAAAAATGCTTAGTATTTATCATATGTCATTTTATTTTCTTCTTTCTTTGCATAAATGAGACTATATTTCTAAGCCTCCTTTGCCATTAGGTATTACCATAAGAATGAATTTTGACCAATGAATTCTGAGTAGAAGTAGAGGATTTTTTCCAGCTGAGTTAGTTATAAGTTAGTGCCTTCCCTGTACTTTCCTTCTTTCCCAATCACAGGGGAGGCCAGGTGCAGACAGCAGAGCCCTAGGTTGAATTAGAGTGATGTACACAGGCTTATCCTGTGAAAGAGGCTATGTTTTTAATACCGTGTGAAGCAATGTTTATTGAAACTTCAAGGACTGCAGTGGCAGCCAGCATGAGTTTTCCTGACTGATATAAATTTCTTTTTCTTTTTTTTTAAACTTGTATGAGAACAGTGAAAACAACTACTAAATGAGTAATGTTCAGTTCAATATCCTTAAAATTCAGGAAACATTCATTAGAAAGAATAGAGTTTTGCAATATCTCACTTATAGAATGTTTTATTAGATGGTGTGTAAGTTCATGTAAATGCCATGACATGATCATGAGTCAGGAGTTATTGTCTCTGTGTACTGAACCTGCATCACACCTCCAAATATTCCTCAGATGTGGGGCCTTTACTGCATGCCTATCTTGCAACAAGGACAAATGAGTTTTGATCAAAGTATGTAGAGAATATTTAAATTTTAAAAATTTATTGCAGTAAGAGATGCATTGCCATTAATCCCCCTCAAGTACCCTAACTTTGAACACACTTATCTCACCATTCTTGCCATATTCTGAAACAGCTCTGGAAATCACTTATGAATGTCTTCAATAGGTGTAATTAAAAAAAAATATGACAATGGTGATGCCAAATGCCATCCAGTAGAAAGGAAGACTCATGAAAATATTATGATGTGCCCTCATCCACCTTATTCTTTGGATCAGGTTCTGTACAATTTCAGGTTTTTCCCCAAAGTCAAAGCAATCATGAAAGGTAAATGTTTGGAATCTGTTCAAGACCTCACAGCAGCCATAATAGTCAACTGAAAAACACTCATGAGAGAGGACTCCCATTGCCTCTGCAAGTGGCGAAGATGGTGGGATAAGTGCATTCAGAGTGAGGGGGGATATTTCATGAGCGATTAATTGCAATGTGTCTGTTACTGTAAGAAATTTTTAAAAAATTAACTGAATTTTCTGATCAAACCTTCCTATCTTTATTGTTGGTGATCCAGGCTACTTTATAAGAACTCTTAGTATAACTTCTGGAGAAAACCATTGTTCTTTCAGAAATTACTCAGTCTCGATATTTAATTTCCTTAGTTCTTAGATGTAAAATAGATTGAATTTTTGCATTTCTCCTTTCTAAATCTGACCATTAGGCATAATAATTGAATCAAATGAGCACATGCAATCTGCAAGATTTATGTGGAACAAATTAGGGTGACTTAGAACCAACTCAAGATCTTGTTAGAAGCAGCTGACACTCAAATAGTCATCACAATCATCAAATAGAGCTTTCATATAAAAGGACAGGGGCTGCAATATAAGTGGAGAGAAGCTGTCTTATGACAGACACTGAGGAAGGAAGGTCTGATTTACAGAGGTTTGTGAACTGAGTGTATTCAGATGATGTACAGAAGAGATTTGTGTGCAGGTTGGAAGACTGCAGTGAAACAGTCTCATTCAGTTAAATACCCTGGGCTGGGTTCAAATTTGCAACCCTCCTGCCTCATTCTCATAAAATAATGAGATTACAGGGATACAGAGAGAATTCAGTGCTTAACCAGAGTCCACACAGTTGATGGTAGTTTAAAAACATTCCTTCATTGATTCCTCCTTGAAATGTAATCCAGTCAGTAAGATAAAAATCTCCCTGCCCTTGAGTCTTATTTGTCATAATTATGCATCTTTACGGTTTCATAATGGCCAATTTAATCACTTTGCTGTTTAGAGGGCTATACCAGCCAATCACGATAATAGGTTTGGTATTTGGTAGAAACCATTTAACGCCCAAGAGCCCTTATTGTGAGCCTCTTGATGGTACTTACAATTTGACAGGCAGCTTCAGATTAGCACACATTGCAAAACCTGTGGTGAAATGCTCATTTCTTTTAAATAAACTCTGTGACCTAGTAGTAGGAAACTTAATTTGCATTTAAGGTCACCATGTAAGGAGTTTTATTTAAAACACTCATTCTCTTCTTGGTCACCTGATATATCTACATTAGCCAACAAGCCTCTACTTCCTCCGGAATTCCAAGGGCAGCTATGTTTTAAATGACAGCTGATAATGTGCCAGGGTTTTCAAAACTAGCTCTGTTCTCATTGAGTAATTTGGAGGAAGTCTCTGCTGTATCCAACTAAAATGGAGCACTTCTAAAATAATGAACTGCATCGTCCAACAACTTGTCACATTAAAATAATGAGAAACAACAGAAGACCTCAGGACATTAGTTCTCATTCTGCAGTGAACATAAAGATCATGGGAAGAGAGCTTTTAAATACAGATTCCTGGGGTTTACTTACCCCTGAGGACTCTTATTTATTATGTCTTTGGAGGAGTTCAGGGAATGGCATTTAATAAGCACTGAAGTGAGTTTGTTACAATTAGCTCTGAATTATATTTTGAAAAAAAAAAACTGAATAAGACCAATTACCAGTGGAATGGCTACCATAAGGGCATCCTAGTATTTTATCTGAAGTCATCGATAAAAATTTTCCATTTATTTATTTTGTTTTCCATTTATTTATTTTGTCTGTCTATGCCTTTCCTGTAAACTATGCAACTATTTTTAAAAATATTTTTTAATGAGTAAATTTATTTGCTTAGAAAACAGAAGGTGAAATATACATAGTTTTGTGTTTGCATAGTATGATTTTAAAAATGAACAGAGACACTTTGGAGGGTTTTCCCAAGGTTATAACTCATAGCATAGCATGAGACTCAGCTCAAATACCACTAGCAGTACCTTTGAGCATTATGAGACACCTTTGATAATAGGCTCATTTCTTTTCAATGAACTCTTTGACCCAGTAGTACATAGATCACCTCCAAGGTCATCAGGTAAGAGGAGTTTTCCTCAAAAATGATTCAATACTTAACCTTGTATCCTTGTTTTTAAAATAGGGATAGTAATAAATATCTTATAGAGCTACATAAATTAAGTGATATCTATACACAGGCTATCAAAATGTATGCATTAGAAAAAGAAAAACATAAATATTGTAATATTAAATTTGAGATCATGATATTAATACAATTATAAATTTGGTCTACAAAATTATAATGGGAGCTCAAAGTGGTTGCTATTGGTTTCCAGATATTTATTACTATAAGGAACTACTGAAGTGTGTATAAATTTTGTTGGCAGACTGTAAATACACATATATATGCATGTGTGTGTGCACAAACACACATAAACACAACTTAGCACTCTTCCTGACTCATAGTAATCTATTTTGTTTTCATTTCTGGGAGTTGCACTGAGCTGTATCCCCAGCCCTTATTTATTTATTTTCTGAAACAGGGTCTTGCTAAGCAAGTAGGTTGCTGAGGCTGGGCTTCAAACTTGAGATTTTCCTGTCTCAGCATCCCAGTGTAAATTAATAGTTTTATTGTCAAGTAAAAAAAATGCGATCACTTCAAATATATGTATCTATCTTGGATAAAGGAAATATAGCTTTAGCTATTTTCCTGTCCTATTCTTCCTTTCAGGTGGAGTAAAAGTAGTAGTAAACCTGAGAAGGAGACAGTGCTTTTTTTTTTTTTTTTTTTTTTTTTTTTTTTTTTTTTGAGACAGGGTCTCACTTTGTAGTTCAGGCTGGCCCTGAGCTCACTATGGTGCCCATGCAAGCTTTGAACTCAGCAATCCTCCTGTCTCTGCCTCCCGAGTGCTGGGATGACAGGCGTGAGCCACCATGCCTGGCGAGACAGTGCTTTTTAAAGATGGGCGGGCTGGTGCTCTACAGTAACACCATGGGACCGCAACTTTCCCTATGGCCAAACAATAGTGTTTCTGTTGCTCTTCTTGCTTCTAAGTTTTGAAAGTACATGTAGGAGCCTATAAGTATAATCAAAATTATTCTGTTTTCTCTGTTATAAGATAAAGCATATCATAATACCACCGAGTGAGTTTGGTCCTTTGCAACATGAGGCTAAAGTCTTCTCATTAAAGGCCAGGAAATATAAAACGTTACTCATTTCACAAAAAGTTTCTGAAAAATTTTTCAAAAACAAATGTACATATGGATGGCCTTCCTGTGTGGAGAACTAATGTGGGCATAGTTTATAAAGATGTTTACAGGGTAACAATAGAGCAAAGAAAAATAAACTTACAAAAAACCCAACAAACCTATCTTTCAAAATGCTCATTTTGGTGCTGGTGACAGGAATCCATCCCAAGGCTTGGTGCATGCTAGGCAAGTAGTCTACCCCTTACCTGTGCCCCAGGGCAACAAAACTGCCTTGACACAGGCAGCTAAGAGGGCAGTAGATGTGACTGTGTTGTTTTCATTAATGTGGCTTCTCAGTGTCCTCCGCGGGGACACTGAGGGCTTGGGGGAGCCTCTCTTCTACTCTTTCTCTCTCTCTCTCTCTTTTTTTTTTTTTTTTAACTTTTGAGACAGGGGCTCGCTTTGCAGTTCAGGCTGGCCCTGAGCTCACTATGTAGCCTAGGCAAGCTTCGAACTCAGCAATCCTTGGGTCTCTGCCTCCCGAGTGCTGGGATTATAGGCGTGAGCCACCACGCCCGGCTCTTCTACTCTTTCTTTTCTCCCTGTCTCATTCTGGATGGATAGAGGGTGGCAGTTTCCCTTGCCCTTGTTAGCAAGTTTCTAAGGCTTGATGTTTCATACAGACATCAAGCTTCAAAGCTCTGTACATCTCAATGTTTTACTCTGTGAGCTAGAAATAATTTTTATTCTCCCTATATGCTGAATGTGTTTACTCATATTATTTGTAAGTCCTGTGTCCTTACAGCACAGGCATTCTTGGGAGAAGGTGATAAATAAACACATGGAAAAATAAACAACTCCCCTTAAATTTTTCCAGTGACAGTTTGGATGTATAATGTAAACCTGAGCTCAGCCCCACTGTAAAATCCAACAAACACATCCTCTTGATAGGATTGAAAATTCTAGGAATGAAGGAAGAGCAGGACAGGAACAGTAGCTAAAGCTATATTTCCTTTATCCAAGATAGATACATATATTTGAAGTGATCACATTTTTTTTACCCGACAATAAAACTATTAATTTATCCTGAGATGCTGAGACAAGAAAATCTCAAGTTTGAAGCCCAGCCTTGGCCACCTACTTGCTTAGCAAGACCCTGTTTCAAATTCATCATTTGTTTCTCATTCTTAACTGCTGTGTTATCTTTGGTAGTGTTTTCCTTGACCTTGCATCTAGAGAGAATTTAACATTTCTTCCAGGCATCAGTTTTTAAAAATTTCTGACTCTTACTTTTTTGACTGCTTATGGGGATGAGCTTCAGATAATCTTGCTTTAATGACTAGGTGAGCTAAATTCAACTACTCTTTTTAAATTTGTTTACAACTTACTGTGAAGTTGTGTAAGTTGTAACAGCTCATGCTAATTTGATTTTTTTTAACTTTTATGATTACACATGCTGTGTTCTTAAAGGAACAGATTTTGTCTCTCATTTTAGAGATGCGAATATACTTTTTAAAAACCTTTTGGTTTGAAAATTATGACAATCTTTCATAAACAATGAGATACCTATATAAAAAGGTAGAATGATCTTATTACTCCGACTTCTCATATTTCTTAATGTTTTAAGAAACATTTTTTGTCAGTGTATGGTATTGTTATTCCTGACAAATATGTTTATCTCAGCAAACACATTGTACTTGCAAAGAATCATGCTGTTGTCTCACTTCAATGCATAATCCTGGGAAAAATGCAGAGCTAGCTTCCAGTTTGAATTTTGTTAGTAGAAGATAAAAATTAGTGGCCTAAGTCCTGGAGTCACCATCAGGCAGCAGTTGGGATGGAGGAAGTTTGGATGTTGTGTTTTCCACAGCTGTAATTTTAAATCTGGCCTTTGGAAATGAGCAGACAGCCCAGCATTCCAGCACTGACAGCAGGGGGGTGGGCAGTTCCTGGACAGCAACAACCAGCCTCCCAGAGCTCCTGCCGTAAAGGTGGCACATTAGGAAAAGGGGGAGTCAGTTTCTGGACATGAGGGAAGAACCAGTCATGGGTCTGCTGCCTGGAGATTCTTGAGAAGAAAAGAATCATGCCACTGTAGGCAAGAACAGAGCTCCAGCCATATGATAAGACCAAACACTTCTTCCAAAATGCAATTTGGTGATTAAATATGAGGATTGGGTCAGTAAGCTTCAAAATCATCTAATTATTTAATAAAGGGCCTTGCTGCCACTTTCATATGACTTACTTTTCTCTAATATTTTAATCTTTGTCTGTAATAGATGCATTTTATGGTTGAATAATCATTAAAGTGACCACATTTAACCACTGAAAGGTGGCTCATTTCATCTCTAAATGTTACAATTGGTCCCCATTGTCTTACTCCCAAGATCAAAATATTTCAGACAATTAATTAATGGGCATTTATTAGGACCTGAGATGGAAATCCATACATTTAAAATTATGACTGGGGCCACATGGTTTGTCTACAGGGAAGAATGAATAATTACCAGATAATGCTTAGCATGAGCCACAGTATATGAGCAATCGGTCAAATTAACTCACTATGGCTGCCAACCAAATGGTTAAAGAAATACATAAAATACATTTGAATTTAAACAATATATTTGCAAAAGCAATTTTTGTAAGCAATCTGGTTTATGTAGACTGGATTATGAAAGTGGGTTCATAACTGATTGAAAGTTTCTCTTAAACAATGCTGATTAAAAAACAGAAGTCAGCCCAAAAATTTAGTTCAGTGGCACCATGCCTACATTGCAAGCATAAGGGCCCAAATTCAGTCCTCAGTACTGCAAATTAAAAGTAAAATAGAAGTTAATTTCAGGAACCTACAAAAGAATATGATAATAAAATTCATTGATAAAAAATAACTAAAATAATTAAAACCACCAAATCCCTGAGCAATAACATAATAATGATCCCATGTTGAAACTCTATAACACATCAGGAACAATTGATAGTTGGATAGTATTCAAGAGGTGAATTCTACTTCTGAACTGAGAGACACAGATACTCTCGCTACCACCTTTGATTTCAAGGGAAGTCTCCAGGGAATTGGGTTCTCTTTGGTCCATTGTAAAAGGAATTTCAAGATTGTTGCCTTATTACAAGCAGCAAAACACATCAAAGATTCAATGGAAAAACAAATAAATGTACATAAAGCCTTTCTCTTACATGAAAAGAGTGTTGCAAATCTGAGGTGAAGACAGTTTGTTAACCTGTATGTGTTTTGCCTGACTGTGATATCATTGCTACTAGTATGGGAGTAATAAAAGAAGAAAAGAATTAAAGGCCTCAAGAAACTCATTATTTGAAGTGAAATTCATATAATTTTTTCTTATCCTCTATTCATTTCTCATTTTATTACTGTTTGTTCAGGAAAGGTCATCTCCTCCCCAGGTTCCCAATTTTTAAGAAAAAGTAAGTCAAGTCTATTCCACACAAAGGCAATGTTGGACTGGATTTCAGGTCAGAGTCATACTCCAGACCGGAACCCTTCTTTCCTCACTTTGCTAAAATCCAAGGCAGTCACCCTGGCTTTTTTTTCCAGCAGGACAGAATACAAGTTTTATCTGATGGCAACATCCCACATCCAAGCTGGGGAATAAGTGTGCAATTCAGTCCTTTGTGTCACAGAAGGTAGTTATTATTATGTGTTATCAATTCTGCTGGAACTCCTGATCCAGTGTGCAGAGGAAGCATGAGGAAACATGTCAAGATGCAGGTTCCTGGACCCTCACACCTGACAGACTGTGCTTCGGGAAGTCTGCAGTGAGACTCAGAATTCTACATATAAAAAATACTCAAGTGGATTCAATTGTATGCTTATTCACTGAATGATTAATTCAGCCTCTTGTGTCCCTGATTAGTAAATGTGCCCTGGTCACTCTTCTAAATAGCAACCCAAGGTACACCAGTGAATACAATGAACAAGGTACATTTTATCATGGGATTATGGGAGTTATATTCTGTGAGTTTTAGATTAAGATGTTATAAATATAAAACTAACAAATTTTCAAAAACTGGCAATACTTCAAGGAGATAAAAAAGGGAAGAGAGTAGACAGGTGCATTGAGAAAAGGTGACCAGCAAAGGCTGCTTTGAGGATGCTATATTTGAGCTTCAAGGTTTAATGATGAAAAGGAGATATATGAGTGTCTGTATTTGTATATATGTTGAAGAGCACAAGAGCATGGGAAACACAAATCCATAAGAAGAAGAAAGGCTCTAAGGTAGGTAAAGAATCTTGAGTAATACAAAGCAGGATGGTGCAGCTAAAACAGGATATTGAGAAGTGAAATTATTGACATTTTAGGGATAAGCAGTGCTTTGTAGAGTGGAAGTTTTCTGTGCTTTGCAAGGTTTCCTCAGTAGCCCTCATCTCAATTCACTTGTTGCTGGTTGTAGCCTTCCCCTTTGTCACAGAGCTGTCTCTAGCCATTGGTAAATGTGTCTGATGAGGCAGCATCATCTCTAGGTAAGAACTAATTAATGAGAGCCCAGAAAGACAGGGAGAGTAGCAGACGCACAGGAAGATAAAACAGAGCAACTAAACCATGCAGGGCCATAATAATTCCTGGGTCTTTTTTTTTTTTTTTTTTTTGAGACAAGGTCTCACTTGTTCAGGCTGGTTCTGAGCTCACTATGTAGCCCAGGCAAGCCTTGAACTCAGCAATCCTCCTGCCTCTGCCTCCCGAGTGCTGGGATTACAGGTGTGAGCCACCACACCAGGCACTGTGGTATGTGGTATTGATTGCTGGTGGGCGTGACTCACCACAACCAGCACTTTATGTGGTTACCGGGGATCAATCTCAGGACCTTGCGCTTGTGAGGCAGGCCCTGGAAACACTGAGCTAAATCTCTGGCCCTCCTGGGTCTTTTTCCATGAGAGTCTGGAAGTCACTGGAGGGAATTCTTTGGGATAGATGAAGGCTGTGACCTGATTTATGATTCTGAGGAGTAGTGATGCTAGGCTGGGGCCTGGAGGGTTATGGAAAGTGGAGGCAGGTTTTTGAAGCAAGGGCCGAGGGGATGGGATTGCAGCAGTGTTGGCACCAAGGATGGTGAGCATGTGCTGAGTTCGGCAAATCAGTGCCAGGAGCCCTAGGAAGAATGAGAGAGGTCACTGGACTCCACTGGAGAAACAATAGTCTTGGTGCTTGCGACTTGGAATGTGATCATTCCTGGGCCAACAGCACAACCCTCAGGGCCATGTGTGTGATATGTGATACGTGAGTCAGAGGCTCCCCCAGAACCCCTGTGACCTGAATCCTAATCTGCATATTCACAAGACCCCAAAAGCCTCGCTGTGCATATAAATACCTAAGAAACAGCACTAGACTAATTTTTCCATTTTAATGTCTGTTTTTTTTTTCTTTTTTTTTGCGGTACTGGGGATTGAACTTGGGCCCTTGTGCATCCAGGGTTGGTGCGGTACCACTTGGGCTAAATCCCCATTCCCTAATTTTTCCATTTTATTTACAGGGAAGAAGACATTATGAGGGGAAGAGGGATCTGTCCAAGGTGACAGGATCAATCAGGGGAAGGGCCCCAATGAAGAAACAGTTCTCTCATCTCCAGGTTCAGTGTCCATTCTGGCAGACTTTGTGGAAAGATACTGTACATTGCCTCTTAGAGTCCTTCATTAGAGGGTGAAGAATTGTAAGACTGTCCCTTGATTCTTACAGGAAAGGGAAAAGTCATTTTTCAAAATGCAAGACTGCCATTCCTCCAGGGAAGAGAAGGAAACACTCAAGGTACCCATTTAAAGCAAAAGGGCATTTTAAAACCAATTACCAAGATGAGTTGCTGCTGCTCCCAGGGCTGGCATCTTTTCCCAACTTGGGGTGTTAACAGTGAAAACATAAAACAAACCCCTGCATGAGTAGTGCCAGCACGGGGTGTGGAAAACAACAAGTCTCTGAGATAGCTCTCTGCACCCTGAGCTGCTCCATGGCAAAGTCAGTATGTCCCACACACCAGGATTTGCAACTTGGACAACATTTCATTTTTCTTCCCCCTCCACGAGAGAATTTGGAAACCTGAGGGTCGGTTTGTGTCCCTTCTGTTTTTTTAAATTGAATTCGTTATTGGTACATTTTATATACAGTTGTCAATCACACTTAACATTGGGGAACTTGTGCCAGTATATGACATAAGTTAATTCTCAATTTTACCCATATTCCTACTCACCCCCACCGCACCCCCACCTCCTATATACATGTTCTTTCATTTCCAAATCATGTTTATTCTTTCCCCTCATTACTTTCCCGTGCCATATTCTCTTTGAATATTTCCTATTTCACAAAATGTATCATACATTTTAGAACTCATTTACATCTACAGGTTCCCATACCAGAGAAAAGATATGGTATTTACATATCTGTGATCTATTTATTTCACTTATTAGTGTATCATCAAGGTGTATCCATTTGCACATAAATGACTCAAATTTGTCATTCTTTATGGCTGAGTAACACTCCATTTTATATAAAAAAAATCTTTATCTAGTCTCCAGTCGATGGGCATCTGGGTTGTTTCCAAGATGAGGCTATCACAAACTGAGCTGCTATGAACATGGGTGTACATATGTCTTTACAATATGATTCTTTTAATTACGTTGAGTATATTCCTAGCAGGGGAATAGCAGGGTCAAATGGGATTTCTAATCCTAGAATCTCCACATTGATCTCCACAATGGTTGCACAAGTCTACAATCCCACCATCAGCAGAGAAGGGTTCCTTTCTCCCTGCAGCCTCTCCAGCATTTATTGCTGGTTGATTTCACAATAGCAGTCACTCTTTGTGGAGTGAGATGAAATCTCAGTGTTGTTTTCATCTGCATCTCTCAAATGACCAGTGATAGTTAGCATTTCTTCATATGCTTCTTGGCTGCTTTTTCCTCTGAGAAGTGTCGGTTCATTTCAGTGTCTGTTCATTTTTTATTTAGGTTTTTAAATTTGGGGGGGCTGATCTGTTTAAGTTTTTTATATATTCTAGATAGTAGCACTTTGTTTACAGCTAGTAAAGATTTTTTCCCATGTTGTTGGTTGTTTTTTAGCAGGGCCAGTGGTTTCTTTTGCTATGCAGAGGCTTTTTAGGAGGATGAGATCCCATTTGTTGATTCTTTCTGATAGTTCTTGTGCTATAGAGGTTTTGATCATAAAGTTTCTGCCTAAACTCATGTCTTCAAGAGCTCTACCTAACATGTTTTTCAGCAGGTTTATTTCTGTTTTAATGTCTCTAATCCATTGTGATTTTAGTTTAGTACATGGTGCAAGAGATAGGTTTAGCTTCAGTTCTTGGCAGGTTAAAGGCCAGTTTTTCCAGCACCATTTATTAAAGAGGCTGTCTTTTCTCCATTGATGTTTGGCTCCTTTGTCAAAGATAAGGTTGTTTAGAGGCCTTCAGTTCATTTCTCTGCCCAGTTCACCACATCAAATAAATCACTCAGTAGAAGAGTGAGGGAATCCTGTTGACTACAACCATTGTTGAGTTGATGGAGTCAGATCCACCCACAGGAGCCTGGACTCTTGCAGAGTTCAAACCTGTAGGGGTTCATTAAGCTCATCTTAGGCATTATATTCAGAAACTAGATAAGTGATGATGGATGTCTTTGTTTGACTAATGTGCTTAGCTTGGTATATTATTATTATTGCTGATTTTGGTGCTGTTGCTACTCTTTTGATTTCTTCATTCTGGCATTACTATTTTTTTTTCCATTTTGCTACTTTGCTGGTACTGAATCCGTCCAACTCTCTAGGTTTCTGTCTTCTTAGTTGCTTTTATCTTTATAGAAGAGGGAATCTAGTTTCTGGTTTGCCTTCTATTGCTAGGTCCCCCTGTTCTCCTCTTGTTCCCACACCTTTTCTTGTCTTCTAGTCAGAACCAACACCCAGAAGTAAAAAGCTCTCAGTCTGCCCTAATTCCTCTTCTTTATTAATATAAGAAGGTGTACAAAGTCTCCAGTGGTCCTGTGGCTCTCAATTGGTAGTGTCGTATATAGGGCCCTTTAGCCTCTGTTATCCTCTGGCATATATGAGGTTCTTGAAATCTACCTGACATTTATAAATATTCTAACCCTATTTCTAAGATTTCATTCTCCTTCTGCCTTCCTCCCCAACTCCCCAGTGACCTTTTATTCCCAAAGGCTACTGCTGGTACATTTAAGGGCCTATATGTTGTAAACACATTGCTGATTAATTGTAAATTTTGGCATATGCACATAGAGGTAACTCACGAGTTCAAAGTCTTCAGAATAGAAATTATAAAAAAATTCACTTCCTTTACTGTGTTCAATACTATTGATGGTACTGATTGTATTATGGCAACAGAGATAATGTGATTGTTCTATTCAAATACCTCCCATGGTTGCCAGAACTGAGAACTCTCAAGAGTCATTACAGATTCAAGGAGGACAAACCAGGAAGGAGCCATTTCCTAAGAGTCCTGAATATAGCATGTAAGAGACTTGCAACAAACATTGCCCAGACACCAAGCAAGGAATTAAACAAATAACATTAGCAACTACAAAAGAATAGAAATTAGAAAAAACTCAAAAAGCCAGACACAAAGACCCCTTCTGTTTTTAACACCCTCTTCTCTGCTTGTCTCTGATTGAGGGTTTTTCATCCTTCATGGATGTGGACCATTTGTTAAATTCCCTCCACTGAAAACCTAGTGTACAAAATAATGGGCAGCTCCTGCAGAGCTAATACCCTGTGCTCATTCTGATATGCAGGCACCACTGCATCGTGAATCACAGCACCTGGCTGAAGAATGGGCTTGAGGGGTGAGCAGGCTCAGTGAGGGGCTTCCAGCCTGTAAGCCTGACTTTCCTTTGTCAAGGTGCTGCTCTCTATGTCTTCAGATGCCTTTCAGCAATTTGGTGAAGCACTTCTGCCTTTTCTGGTTTCCTGGAGTGAGTGAGCTTACAAAGAGGAAGTGAACCAACCACTGCGTGACCACAGTGCTGGAGGGCAGGGAGAGCACCACAGGGGACTGTAGCAAGAAGGAGAGCAACTGCTGCCTGTGAGGGCTGCGTACAAACTGGTGCTCTCTGTTAGTGAAGGGCCCTGAGGTGCACAGTACCTCTCCCTGCTCAGAAATCATCTGCCTTCCTCAGGCTCCTGACAGCACAGGTCTAGCTCCTAGCAGCAGAAGCCAGGCAGCACACAGGTGTGTACCACATGCATGTAGGTGTGCATGTGTGCAGAAGAGCACATGCGTGTGCAGTAGGAAGAGGCAACAACAACACAAGAAGTGACCACATGATGGATTCTGAACTCACAAATTCATATAGGACAGAGGAAAAGGGGCATGATTTGAGCCACTTTGCCCCCTTTGGATTGAAGACTTTGAGCATGACCCTTGGTCACTGTGGCCTTCATTTTCCATCGCCAGCAACCGAGAGTAACAACAAACTATGGCTGAGAGAATCCTTGGTTAGTGCCAGGCTGGAGCACGTTGTGGGGACTGCTTTGCTTGAGCCTCACAAGAGCTTGATGAGACAGGAACTATCTTTACTGTTTAGGTTAATGAACTGTAGTTGAAGAAAGACATGGGCAAGTTTATACATTTCCCACAATGCCCAGAGATGTGGTGTTGGGTCAAGGACCCCTCTAAAGGCCGTGTGATTCTGGAGTCCTGAGCTCTTTACTACCAGCCGGTGTCACTGAAAGCAGTGTGTGGGAAGGTACCCTGGACAGAATGCTATAGTGCTGGGCTGCCTTACATACAGAACTCTGCATCAGCTGATCTACTCTTTGATAATTGCCATGGACCTGGTTCGGGACCTGGTCTGCTTCTACAAAATATAGTTAGCTTTATATAAAATTAAGGTGAGTGAGCAAAGAAAAAGATCCTGGTTCCTCCCTTAAGAGACTTAGCATTCTTCCAGCGTGGGTAAGAAAAATAATGTATCCTTTTGGAGGTCTATGAGAGGGAAATTGAGGAAATCCCAAATGCTCCCCCAAATGATACTAAATAGGAGTTTAGCTAATCTTAAACTAGTGGAGACCCCTGATGGTGAGTTCCCATGGAATTGTAACCATCAGAGTCCCTCTTATCTCTCATCCTATTTCCTCTCTATATGAAAGTTCAAGACAAATATCTGAAATGAGTAGACTTTAATTCTGAAACACTTAAGCAGTTTCCGCACAGCTGTAATTTAGCAGACACAGTCAAGGCACTATATCATAGTAAATGATGGCTTATCCAGTGTTCATCACCTGGAAATATTGCTACTAGTGGTGCTTCTGTGCTTCAGTGGTACAATGATAACTGATGTTCACATGATTACCCTGAGGCAATGCAAGTTTCTGAAGTGCTTTGTGGATCACAGAAGCAAAGGAAAAAAAAATAAAAAGAAAAGAAAGAGAGAAAGAAATGCTTTTTTGGGCACTTTTTATTTTTATAATTCTTTGGATATTAATCAGCACTAATAAAATATGTGCTATCATTGATAGTAACACCTCTGTGCCTTATTATCCCAAACAAGTAATTCTTCAAAGCCAGATAGATGGTAGATATCTTTTTGCTTCCCCTCAAAGCCTCAAGTCACATTTACATAGCTGGCTTATGAATAACTCTGAGGAGTCATTACTTACATTAGCTTTCTCTCACTACCATAACAAGTTACCACATGTTTACTGACTTTAAATAATACAGATTTATTATCCTGCAATTCTAGAAGTGTCCTAAATGTTGTGTACAGGACGATAATCAAAGTGTCCACAGAGTTGCACTCCTGGAGCCTTTATAGAAGAAAGCTTGTACAATTTCTGAGCATTTCCTGTGGTCCTGTGTTGTGGTCCTCTTGTCCATCTTCAACATCTCCTATGATAACTACCAGTCTTATTTCACACCTTCTGCCTTGTTTTGACCTCTTTATTTCCCTCAGACATGGAGGCTCCTGATTACATTGGGTCTACCCGGGTAGTCTAGCATAATCTTGTCACCTGGATGTTTTCTTCACATATGGAAAATTGCCACATCAAGCAACCTATTAATAGACATTGGAAATTAGAATGTAGAGATCATTAGGGAGCCATTAATGGATATCTCATGCTTTCCTTATCAATAGCCTTTTCATCACAATGCCTCCCCTCTTTTCCTTTGATCTTAAAGGTTTTGGAAAAAGTACTCTGTTGCTATAGGTGATGACTTGCATGATCCTAAAACAAATTATGGTATGTCATTCATAAGGTTGAAGAAATGAAGTTATTAAAATACTCTACCAGTATCTGCCAGATTGTTGTCTTGCCTCTAGTTCAAGACAGCAGAGAAGGCACAAACCTGAAAACTGGTGCCCACTAGAACTTGTGCCTGAACATGGGAGTTGATCAAACTTCTGTTTCTCAGAGCTTGGATTTAAAGCATGGAAGAATTTGGAGTTAGAACATAAATGGAAAAAAAAATGATGGAGAATGTTTTCCTGCTGCCAGATAGTGGAGAGTACAAGAGACACTGGGTAGGAGAAATGAGAATGTAGAAATTCAGGCTGAACAAAAAAACTGGAAGCCATGTGATAGACCTCTGGGAGTGCTGATTTGGGCACCTTCCTAGCTGGACCAGATACTCTCCTCACCCGCTGGATACTGCAGCAAGAGCAAGAGAGCATCCATGGAGAAGAGTCCCACATACCTAGAGTATAGAGGAAAATTGCAGTGACAGTCACAAAAGCGCACTGGCCACGAGGTAGTGTGCTTTACAGAGGTGTGGACAACATGTCCAGACAGCAGAACAAAGCACACGGGCCGAGCCAGACAGGGTTCTGCTTCTCAGCTGCAGACAGATATCCTCTCTACTAGCCTTTGCCCTCAGCTCACTTTGGCTGTCTGCCTCTCAGTTATGTGGGATGTTTCTCTTTTACCTATTTGGGTGTTTCATAAGCCTTGCCATTTGCAAAACTGTTAGATTTAAATAGGATGCCAGCCATATATTATAAGGAATGCTTAAATGAATCAGATCTATTATTTCCCTCTGTTCTAGCCTGTTTATTAAGCACTGGGGTGAACAGAAGATGGAAATGTGTCATTGTCAACAGTGATACTTTTGACATATCTAACAAGCATAGTCATCTGTGAGTTAGTGTCTTTGCAACAGGCCACACCTTTTTACCTTTAGAAATTTTAGTGAGACAGCAATAATATCAATTTTCCTTACTGCTTAGAGCTTAACAGGAAAGGTACCATAGGGAGTGCATCATAAATTTTTAAATTTCATATGAAAGTAATGAGAAAATACTTTTATGATCCTATTTTAAAGGTCATTACTTGGCTAAAAGAGGTCAGCTAATCATGGGTATATAAGTAGCAAATCATCTAAAATTCAAACCCAGCTTAGCTTAATTCTTAATGTTATCATCATAGCCATAATACATATTTCTTTTGCTTATCTAAAAAGACTTTTATTGTTATTCATAAACGTAGAGGTGATGTAGCACATCAAATCTCTTATCTAACAGACCTAGAATAGCAAAAAGTAAAAAATCTATGCAATAAGGGCATGTTAGCAGGTATCACAATCCCCAACTTGAAACTATACTACAAAGCCACAGTGATAAAAACATCATCGTGCTGAGAAAGAAACACACCCGAGCACCACTGTAACAGACTAGCAGGTGCAGAAATAGGTCGCCGCATCAGACAACCTATTAATAGACTTTGGAGATTAGAATGTAGAAATCACTAGGGATCCATTAATGGATCTCTCATGCTCTCCTTACCAACAGCCTTTTCATCACATTACCTCTCCTCCCTCTCCCCATTGCAGACATACTGAAACATCTCATCTTTTTTTTTTTTTTTTTTTTTTGAGACAGCGTGTTGCTTTGTAGTTCGGGCTGGCTCTGAACTCACTATGTAGCCCAGGCAAGCTTCAAACTCAGCAATCCTCCTGTCTCTGCCTCTCAAGTGCTGGCATTACAGGCGTGAGCCACCACGCCCGGCACTGTGGTATGTGGTATTTATTGTTGGTGGGCGTGAATCTCCACGCCCAGCATTGTATGTGGTTTCCGGGGATTGAACTCAGGACCTTGCGCTCGTGAGGCAGGCGCCAGAACCACTGAGCTAACCCTCTGGTCCAAAACCACCTCATCTTTGACAAAGGAGTCTAACACCCTCAATGGAGAAAAGATAGCTTCTTTAACAAATGGTGCTAGAAAAACTGAACCTAACAAAAATTAAAATTAGACCTATATCTTTCACCATGCACTAAACTGAAACTGAAGTTGATTAGAGACCTAAATATCAAAACAGAAACACTAAAGCAGCTGGAAGATAGGTTAGGTAGAACTCTTGAAGACAGTGTGGGAAAAGTCTTTATGCACAAAATCTGAGTAGCACAGAACCTAGCACAGAGTCAACAACTTGTATCTCATCTTATTAAAAAGCTTCTAGATAGCAAGAGGAACCACCAAAAGAGTGAAAAGACAAGCCACAATGTGGGGAAAAAAAATACTAGCTGTTCCTCAGACAAAGGACTATTATTTATAATATATAAAGAACTTTAAGAAGTCAGATACCTCAAATTAAAAAACTCAGTTTAGCCAGGCATGGTGGCTCACGCCTGTAATCCCAGCACTCGGGAGGCAGAGGCAGGAGGATTGCTGAGTTCGAGGCTTGCCTGGGCTACATAGTGAGCTCAGAGCCAGCCTGAACTAAAAAAGCAAGACCCTGTCTCAAAAACAAAACAAAACAAAACAAAACAAAACAAAAAAAACTCCATTTAAAAAATAAACATCTGAAATGAACAACATTTTTCAGATGAAGTAGAATCAGCAAATAAACATGAAAAAGTGTTCAACCTCACTGGTCATTTGAGAGATGCAGATGAAAACAACACTGAGATTCCATTTCACTCCAGAAAGAATGGCTGATTTCAAGAAATCAAGCCAGGGTTTTAGCTAGCTCAGTGGCTCCAATGTCAGCCTTGCAAGGTTTTAAGTTTGATCCCAAGTACTAAAATGAAAGAGAGAGAGGCGGGGGGAAGGAGGGAGGGGGAGGGGGGAGAGAGAGAGAGAGAGAAAGGAAGGAAGGAAGGAAGGAAGGAAGGAAAGAAAGAAAGAAAGAAAGAAAGAAAGAAAGAAAGAAAGAAAGAAAGAAAGAAAGAAAGAAAGAAAGAAAGAAAGAAAGAAATCAGCTACCAACAAATGCTGGCAATGCTGTGGGGAGAATGGAACCATTCTTCACTGTTGGTAGGAATGTAGACTGGTGCAACCACTGTGGAAATCAGTGTGGAAATTCCTAAAAAAAACTAGAATTAGAAGTTCCATTTGATCCTAGTATTTCCCTGCTGGGTACATTCATGATAAAATTAAAAACATCATATCACAGCAACATACGCACATGCATGTTTATAGTGACACAGTTGGTAATAGCTAGGTTTTAGAAATAGCCCAAAAGCCCATCAATTGGTAAGTGGCCAAATAAAATGTGGTTGTCCTATTAAATGGAGGATTATGCCAAAAAATGAAGACACTTATAGCTAAATAGATGCACTTTGAAGCCATACTCATAAGTGAAATAAAAGAAACACTCATATAAATACTGTATAATTTCTCTGGGATGAGAAATTGAAAATGTAAATGAAGCTTAAAATGTATGATAGGTATTGTGAAGTAGGAAGAAAATATTCAAAAAGGAAGAGGAATGAGGGGCAGGGGAAAGCAGAGAAGAAAAAGAAAAATGTGATGGCAAGAGGAAAAAGCAGAAACAAAAACATATATATATTATATAGCATATATATAATATAGAGTATATATATAATATATAGCATATATAACATATATTATATACTATATTGCATGTATATATTAATATATAATATATTACTATATATTGCATACATAATATATATTGTATATTAATATATAATACATATATGAGTGGGGGGATGAAGGGAGGGCAGAGAGATGAGAAAAAATAAGTATCAAGATATATCATATACAGGTACAAATTCTCAATGATGATTGTGCTTATACCTAAAATGTGCCAGTAAAATCAATAAAGGAAAGAAATCTCTTCTCTATGGATTAATTGATAACCAAGGTGAGATTTAATCATATTTGATTTAAATAGACCAATAGTTATAACTACTTCCCTTTTGTCCTTCAAATGTCATTTGCGTTTATTCCATTCAAATCTCATCGTATCGTACGCTACTTTTTTCTCTGAAAAGTACATTTCAGTGGCTGAATATTGACCCTGAAATATGTACAAGTCCTTACCCTCAGTTTCCTTGACCTTGTTTGAGAAAAGGGTATTTGTAGAGGCAATTAAGATGAGACATAAATGCAATGATTGTTATGGGAAGAAAAGGGCAACTTGGAGACACAGACACAGAGATACTTAAAGCCTAGGTGAAGATGGAGGCAGAGACTGGAGATACACTCCTGTTAACTAAGGATATCCAGACGCCAGCAGAGCTGCAGGGGTCAAGGAAGGATTCTCCCTGGAACCATCAGAGGAAATGTGGTTACATTTGTATTGCTTTAAACTGCAAAGTTTGTGATGATTTGTTGTGGCAGCTCTAGAAAACTAATATGTAGATGTTATTTTGATAGTATAGATATCCGAATAGTTTGACAAACTCTACTGAAGAAAACAGTTTGATTCACCACTGAAACTCTGTCTCAGGGCTGCAGTATTGCTTTTATTCCTTATAATACAAGCAGAAATGGTAGCGTATTACATCGTTTTTTAAAAACTAAAACATTGAACTGGCATTCAAAGTTTCAGAATAACTTACACTGAGGTCCCAAATGTTTTCTTTGCACTTCAGGAATAAAATAGAAAGTCAGGTCCCTGCTCTTTAAGACTGAGAAATTAGGCCAAAAGAAGATTCTATTATAATTGAATACCCCATCACTATAGTTATAGAAGAAAAATGTTCTAATTTAAACTGTTGATAAAATTTTTCTTAATTCAAATAGTCTAAATAGATATATGTATGCATGAAAGTGCACATATGTGTGTGTGTGTGTGTTTTAACTGCTCCTTGCATGTTTGTTTCACTTCTTATGAAAGTTCAACAAGGAGAGAATTATCCTCCATAGTGTCTTGTGAAGTCGCTGTTCCCCTCACGGAAACTAGGAGTTTCCTTGGCAATAATCCTGCTCCTCTATGTAACCCATCAGCGAACGAATATGGAACTCTAGTTTGGAGATGAGAGAGTTCTGGAAATTCAAGGGATCACTCACTGGGGATCAGCTGCTGCTCCTACAAAAATCAGGAAACATTGGTGAAAAGTACTTTGGACAAAGTTTGCATGATATGGGTATTTCATCACCTTTAAAAAGAGTTGCTGATAATCAGTTTGGTTGTTCCTAGAAATGGTAGCAATAATATCAATAATGCCGCTGCTGATAATAATGCTGACAGATGTTGGGATGAAGAAAGACCTACTCATTTTAGTTTGCCCAAATAACATGGAAATGTCTCATGGAGGACAAATCTAGCTCCTTATTATAGTGTTTCTGTGGATGTTGAGAGACTGTTCAAAATTAGAAAAGCACCAACTCTGGCAGATAAGGTCAGAATGGATTTTCTGACCTGCTAACATACACGTTACCCTGTATCTGTATTCAAATCGTGGTAAAGGCAGCATGCAGAACTCACAAGCCGGCCCGACAGCAGCCCTTTCCCCCTCCTTGGTTCCCAGGCACCTGCTCTCACACAGCGTGATAGAGTGAGATGATGAGAACTATCCCCGCTGCCAGACATTTCCTTGGCAGAAATACATCCTCGGCAAGGAACAGAGCGGAGTGAAGATACACACACCCTCTCAAAGGCTTAGTAACACCACACTCTGGTTCGGTGGAGCCGTGGGTCCAATGTTACACGCACCAGCTGAGTCAGCTACTGTGAGAGCTCAGTTGCGTAAACGCTCCTGAGGGAATTATCTCTTCTAGCAATGATCAGTAATGGAACTGCCAACGGTAGGAAGTTACGGCTACTCACGTGTGCATAAAACGAATTTTCCTTTCAGTTTGGCCTTAAGGCCTTAGAGGAGTAATTTAGGATTGTGTGTTGTCTCCCCCTGTTTCCTGGGTCTTATGATGGGGCATTTGGAATTTGGGAAGGCACAAGCAATAGAGCAGTGATGCCTCTCCTATTTTTATTTTTTATGGGTTAGGGGCTACATATTCTGAATTAAAGGAACATTTAAGTCCAGGGTAAAAACCTCCACTCTCGAGGAGACTCAACAATAGGATTATTGCAAATCTGGGATTTCTGAGCTCAGAGGCAGGGAGGTGAGCCAAAAGTTCAAGGGGACAGCACAAAGAGAGAGGTATTACATGTTCTGCACGGAACTGTATCACACTCTAAACCCACATGTTGTAACCCTGACCCGCAATGCGATCGAATTAGGAGGCAGAGTTTGGCGAGGAAATTGTGTTCTGATGAGGTCTTGAGAGTGGTCACTGCATGGGGAGATGGGTGTACACTTATGAAGGGATCCCAGAAAGTCAGATTATTGTCTCCACACACACACACACACACACACACACAGTAAGTCCTGGGATAAACAGGGAGGTGGCAGCCTTTGGTAAGCCAGGAAGAGTCCACATCAGACCTCAGTCATGCTTGAACACTAATCACAGACGTTTAGCCCTGGAAATGGGAAGGGATGAATGCATGTTGTTGAAGGTGCTCAGTCTATGCTATTTCATAACAACAGCTCCTGTGAATAATATACTTTAAAAAAAACTAAGTGTGATATTTCTAGAATTTTTTTTTTTTTTTTTTTTTTTTTTTTGCTTTTGAGACAGGGTCTCACTTTGTAGTTTAGGCTGGTCCTGAGCTATCTCCTGTCTCTGCCTCCCGAGTGCTGGGTTCTAGAAATTATTTTAAATGCACTTATAGAAGCCTTTATACATGAAACAAACAGCTACCAGAATTGCTTCACTAGAAAAGATGTCTATCTTCATTTCGGAGCACTGAGAATTCATCTACCATTTCCCAGATATCTGCAAAAGGAAGCCTGTTTAAATTCTGGAATCATCTTTAAGGCTGCCTACTTCCTATTTCTGTGTCCACAGCAAGTGATCTTAAGTGATACACAGCTACATTTTCACTTCTGCTATTGCTGAAACACATTTTGTTCTAAGATGGATTTTTTTTTTTGAGACAGTGTCTCTCTTTTTAGTTCAGGTGGGCCTTGAGCTCACTGTGTAGCCCAGGCAAGCCTGGAACTCAGCAATCCTCCTGCCTCTGCCTCCTGAGTGCTGGGATGACTGGCATGAGCCACCACACTGGGCATTGTGGTATGTGGTACTGATTGCTGGTGGGCATGAGTCACCATGCCTGGTATTGTTGTATGTGGTTTCCAGGATCGAACCAGGGACCTTGCACTTGCTAGGCAGGTGTTGGCACCACTGAGCTAAATCTCCAGCCCTAAAATTCTTGTACACACAGTTTGTTACAATTTGAAATGATTGTACCATGAATATTTTGGGGTGAGAGTTTTTATAAACATAGAACATCTTTTAGAGTACCCTCTAAAGACTAAATCGTGCTATTTCCCCTAGTCCTTTTTACTCCTCACTCCTGAATCTTAATCTGTCTTCCACACCCCAAAAACTATTAGGCCTCAATGACCAGGCTAAAAGAAATTATTCAGAAAGAGATTGACGTCATTCCAAGACTGACATTTCAGTTTTTATTGCTAGAATACCTTGAAGAATTAGATCTGATTTGCACTGATATTTGCCAACTGATTTATTAAAGTTTTTTTTTTCCTTTTTCTCTTCTCTTCATCAGATTTTAACACTTCAGTCAATAGAAAAGTCACAACTTAGCAATAGCATGACTTCACAGAGCTTCCTGTGCTTTTGATTTGTGGACCAACTTGAGAGAAATACCTGATTTGATTCATGAAATGAAGGCAGATGACACATTAAGGAAATGGCAAGGTATTTGTTTTTCCTTTTTTCAAAGAATCTCCTTCTCACAAAGTTCCTTAAATGACACAGGGTAATTTTTATTGGCACATCTTTTGTAAGTAGTGTGACCCCATTCCTGTTACCTATTGAGATTTCTGTTTCATTAGGATGAATAGCAGACTTAGTATGCTGGGAAACTTGCAAATGAATATGCCACAAGAATGATGGGGATTTCAGAAATGTGCACGTTTTAAATGATATGTTAGCCTCAACCATCATTAGAATGTAGATAGTAAAAGACAAAGTGGGAATTTCTGTGGAGTTGTTACTTCCAAACCTCTTCATCTAAAGTGACAGAAACTTTAGCTGAGGAAATGTGAGAGTATATCTATCAGATACTTTAATACACACGCACATATGCATGTGCATGTGCATAAATATACACACAACCGCACAGCCACTGAAACAGAAATAACCCCAATTGTTTCTGTACTTACTCTTGGTAGAAAGACTACAAGGCCCTCAGGAAGTTCAATTATCTTTAGTGCAGGGATTATCTAAATTTATTGTGCATCAAAATTATTTCAAGAGCTTATTAAACTACAATTGGTTGGGCTGTACGTGTAGGTTATTTAAGTACATCTGGTGTGAGGTCTGATAACTTGCATTTCCATCATGTTCCTGGTGATGCTGATGACACTGCTTTGGAGATTATTTTGTAAGCCTCTATTTTAGGCAACTGAGAAACTCTGGTTTTATTGCTTATTGACTCCGGTGGGAGGGGGGTTCATAATCTTGAAGTTAATTCTACAGTCTTACCAACATGAATATTGTAATTCAGGTCGATGTTTTGCTTTACTGGATCTAAGACTATAGTAAGAAAAAAGCCTAGGGATATGGGTAAAAATGAGAATTAACTTGTGGCATATACTGGTACAAATTTCCCAATGTTATATGTGATTTTGAGATGTATATAAATTGTACCAATAAAGAATTCAATTTAAAAAAAAAGAAAAAAGCCTTTGAGTAATGCTTTGTCAGTAATAAAACACTTTCACACATGACAACACAGAACTTCAGGTAGGTGAAGGGCCATTCTATCTTTCACACCATACAGATGAAAAGTAAAGACATCAAAGAACTTACTGAACTTCCCCTTCCAAAAAATAATAATGAAGGAGCTTTGAGCTAGAGGTTCTTGGACTCAGAATTCTGTATTTGCACCAAATCATTCTGCCCATAAATCCCTTCCATTTGTCAAGACTTTTACACTTTTCCATCTACTTTCATCTTCATTATCTCCTTTGATCCCTCAGGGCACCCGAGTGAGGCGGGCAGGGCACATATTGCTGTCTACATTTTGCAGATAAAGTGATTATAAACAGTGAGAAAGGGGCTACTCTCCTTCAACCGCATTTCTTCACTCAGGAGCCTGGTTCCTCCCCTGTAGTATCTAGCAGCAGCATCTGCTATAGCAGGTAGGGCAGCAGGTGTTCTCCTTTCTGTGGATATGAGTGGTGTGGTATCGTACTCCACCCCTATCTTTACTGAATTTTATTTTCTCTCTTCCTGGTAAGGACACACATAAAGTAGGAGAGATCAGGATCAAGTTTAGGAATATCCCCTGGCAGGAAGGTGAGGAAGGGTCCTTAATTTCTAGAATTCAAATATTTAAAGGAAAATATCTTTCTCTGTATTTGAAGATATTACACTCCCAATCCAGGGCTTTTCATATGCACCCTATATACAAAGCACCTGAGATCTTGACAGAATGCAGATTCTTGTCTTCTGGGTCTGTATTGGAGCCCAGTATTCAATAGTTCTTGAAGCTTCAAGGGGTTCTGAAATTTGCTGACAGGCATTCCAACCTTCATGGGGAGGAATGGCTATCCGAACCAGCCTACGAGCAAGTTTGGACTTGATGGGGTGTGATAAGGATGAAAAATAAGAGACACAGAAACAGGTTAAAATCTGGGTGCCCAGGGGCTCATGTCTCCCTTTGACATAGAGCCCCATCTGGCTGGTGTACCTTGGCTTTATTCACTCAACACAGACACGAGAGATCAGAATTCCACAGGATTCAGCTGTCTCTCACCCTCCCCTGTGCTTCTCCAGGTAAACAATTTCACCTCAGGTGTTTTGCCTTTTCCCTGCAGCGTGATAGCACACTTGCATGCTGTCTTTCTTCTCAGTGCTCACGGGGGAGTCCAATTAGGCCGTATTCTTCCCATCTGATCTCCCACATGCATATATTTTTACTAGTCTCTGAACTACTTCTGAATCTCTTGTTGGGAATAAAAAAAAAAAAAAACTTTAAAAAGGATCCCACTCTGGTGAATACCAGATACACTGTGGGACTTGCCAAGGGCTTCTTTTTGCTGGAATGTTTACATGTCCCATTATTTTCCAATCTGTGCTGTCTAGAAGATACATAATGATGCCAACTGTGGTGCAAGGACCACCAACACTACCATTATGTGAGTGATTGTTATAAAAGCAGCACTTCCAGTCCCACCTCAGACCCACCGAAGCTGAATTAACATGTTAATAAAATTCTCCAGGTAATTTTGCAACACATTAAAGTCCCTAGATGCAGACCTGTCAATATTTCTCGCCCTTCTATGTTTACAGAATTATTCTGCTCTCCTGGATAGTCCTCTGACCCACTGAGAGGTTTTACTCCCATAGGAGCCTAGATTTCTCCAAAAGCAATTTAGTGGGGCAAACCAGGATGATGCAGTTTTATAAATCTTTGCTTCACTCCAGTTAATTCTGATGACTAGCCAGACTTGCAAATGTAGGGGGCTGCATAATACTGGTGATGACAGTTGCAACACAGGTCGGATATTTTATGGTGATAAAATATCACCAGAAATGATATTTTATGGTGCAACATTAAAAGTACTGTATTGTAATACAGCTTGGCAATGAAGGCTCCTTGTGACTACTGGACTCCTACCTACTGCAAAACTCAAGTGGTCCTGAAACTTCTCTCCTGATGCTCCCTTCCCTACTACTATATACAGCACATGCTGATTGGAGTGGCATAGCTTACTCTTTGCCAACACACATACAGAGAAAAAAAATCTTTTTTCAAACACAGAAATCTATTTTCGAGTCATATATGATATATCATATATGATAAAGTACAGCAAAGCTATGGTTTCTGAGGACTACTCTTGTGTGTGTGTGTGTGTGTGTGTGTGTGTGTGTGTGTGTGTGTGTGATAGAGTCTTGGTTTGTAGTTCAGACTGGCCCTGAGCTCACGATATAGCCCAGGCAAGCCTCCAACTCAGTAATCTTCCTGTCTCTGCCTCTTGAGTGCTAGATTACAGGCATGAGCCACCACACTGGGTATTGTGGTATGTGGTGTTGACTGCTGGTGGGCGTGAGTCACCACACCCGGTATTGTTGCATGTGGTTACTGGGGATCGAACCAGGGACCTTTCACTTGCTAGGCAGGCGCCAGAATCACTGAGCGAAATCTCTGGCCCCTGAAGATAACTCTTTACACTTAAACTTTGCAGAGGTTGCAACAAGAATTAGAATGTTCTCCATAATGCAGTAGAGGATGGTGTGTGTTAGACAGACATGTATCAGCACATGAGGAAAACTGAAGGATCCTACACAGGCAGCTTTCCTGAAATTTCAGAAAACTCTTCTGTGAGAAATTAAGGAAACTGTTAGTTGGGTGGGCTTGGTTTTATAGTTGTGCTGTATCACTTGTTGTTTACTTTCTGTTCACTTTTGTTTCATTAATGTGTATTTAGTTTACATTTTATGAGCTCAGTTATTTCTCAGTAATATTTTCATTTTTGTAAAGTCCTTCATTAAGTGACTTAATTTATTGATTGTGTGTGTTCTGTATATGAGCAATGCCTTTAGAATATGTACATGAATAAGGAATAGTTTTTGCATTTTTGTAGAACTTACAAACTAAAGGAAAAATACATAAATGTAATTTTATCAATTTTATGATATCACTTCCTAGATAAGTGGTTATTCTAAAATTCTTGCAAAAAGTTACATTGGCAAAATACTAGGTAACTTGGAGTTTATTCCAAGGCCTTGAGAAATTAAACAGGATTATTAACTTGACTATTTTTATATATAGAGATAGTAGCAATATGTCCAGTTGAAAAAACTAATGAAATATAGAGAAAATATTAGTTGAACTACATTGTGATGGTGGCAGTAAGAAAAGGTGAAGTGGTTTGTACTTGTTTAGAAAAATAATCAAAACAGTGTGTCAAATAAATTATTGTTGGTACAAAGACGGGAAAGCCGTGTATTGCGGTGCATGCCTATGATCCTAGCACTTCAGACATTTCAGGTTAAAGGTCATCCTGGTGTACAGAGCAAAACTTTGTCTCACAAAATGAGAGAAGATAAGAAGGAAGAAGGGAAGGAAGGAAAGAAAGGAGGGAGGGAAGGAGGGAGGCTAGGTTGAAAGGGAAAGAAGGAGGGAGAGAAGGACAAGAGTGAGAAAGAAAGGACAAGTAGATACATGCCTTGATTCATGGGACTTGAGGTTGACAATTGTCCCTTTGGCCAAGACCTAAATTAGATTTTCTTTCTCATGAGGGATGTTAGGACAGATTCTAGTCAAGATCCACAGTGAAAATTCCAAAGCCAGTTCTGGAAAGTCCACAAAAGCTGCACAACCTAACTCAGCTTTTCTTATACAGATAATCTATATCAATACATAGTATTCTGAGTTCCGTTATGTATCTTCTTTAGTGGATTGGCTCCCAAACTAATAAACTCATACTAGTCTTGATAAATTTCACAGTGGCCATTTCAGCAATTTCATGATCACTGACATTTTAATATGTTTCCTTCTCATATATGAGAGAATATACTATACTATACTATACTATACTATACTATACTATACTATACTATACTATATAATAATTACATATTATAATTATATAATAATATTATATTATATTATATTATATTGTATTATATTATATTATATTATATATTTCCCCCTTTGGGGATAGTCCCTCTGTCACTGTCCAATGGTTTGTTCCTGAATATGGTAGGCCATTTTTTGTAAGGCAGTAAAATCTTTTCTTGAAATACCAGTTTTAGTAAATATAGTAAGGCTGTAATATACCATTATCAGTTTCATCTGGTTATAATTAATCATATGAGAAAAGCTGTTTCCAAGAAGAAGAATGGCTGCATGAACAAGCTACATTAGAGAATCTCTGTCTAACAAGAAAGTGCTGTGGTCACGTCCCTTGGAAAAAGAGACACTAAATTGGGCACCACAGGTGGTTATGTGAGACATGGTGCAGCATAAGATATAAAATATCAAGAATAGACTTGATGATAACACCTAAGGGATCATCTTCAGACCTGGATAAAAAAGAAACTAAAGTTGTTTTCAATCAAGTTATTGATGTTGTCCCCAAATGATCACTGCAGGTAGCTAATATATAAATAATGAGTACAATAAATATCAACAATACTATCATTTATAGCTAACAATGTGCTGAGAAATTTACCAACTGTTTGGACATTCTTATCATGTTTGATACAGATTCTATTTCTCAATCTGCTTAAAATAGGTAAAAACCAGATCAAAATGTTAAAGAGTGAGATATTAGTAGTAAAATGATTAGTGAGAGAGGTGGAACTTACATTTCTGCTCTTTTAGGTCATGTGCATAGTTTTTGGTTAAGACATTCATTGTCTCTTCCCAAACCAAGGCTCCCCAGGTCCATAACCACTAAAATCCAAGATAGTCCCTCAAGAACACTGATTCATTTCTCTTCAGGCAGAGAACTGCTGGAGTCTGATGATTCATCTCAGTGGGGTAGGGATGGGGCGCTGGGATGGTACAAGGGCACTTGCCAACATACACCAGAAAAGCCAGTATAGGAGGTTGTGGAAACTGCCATGATTTAAAAGATTAATAGTATTAGTTATTGCAACTCCAGAAATTTTTAAATTTTGTCTTGGGGAAGCCAAGAGTCACATAGTTTAATTTTGTAGTCTTTATAGTCTAAATTATCCATTTGTTTTTAAAGATGAGGTTATTGCCTAAGAGATCATATTTACTTGGCTAGTCTTTCTAGAGTCACATGGACAGGGAAAGAATGTGGGCTTGACCTGAATTAAAGATATTTATAGATATAAATAGTTGTTGGTATACCTGATGCATAGGGAAGTACATACCCACATATAAATACAGCGTTTATGCATATCTATCTATCTATCTGTCTATCTATCTATCTATCTATCTATCTAGGTATATATTGTGTTATATATTGTGGTAAATACAATGGCATATACTGGTATTTAAAAAAATTAGCATACAAGTAAGACTCAAAAACATAGCATAAGTTAACTTTTCCTGCCTTTTGGAAAGAGAAAATGATAATATTAAATAGTAAAAACAAATTCTGTATGTTTAAATTATTTAAATAATTAAAAAGTTACCATTCAAAAAACATTAACAACATGGCTTCCCATAAGGATGTTCACACAAATTCCACAACCCACTGTCATTTCAAACCTTTAGAGATGCTCTTTTCTGTGGTTAGGATGCCCTTTTTTCTAATATTTGCTTGGGCAGGTCCTGTTCATTCTTAAGGACACAATACAGTATTCCCTCAGGGAACTTTTCTGGCCTTGCAGATTTTACTATATGGCCCTGTTTTATGGCCTTATTGAATGCTATAATTTTACTTTATCATGTATGAATGTAATTAAAGGGTTATTCAGGCAATTACTCATTTAATGTTCTGCTCTCCTATTGAATGATGGCTTCAATTGTGCAGGAGCGTGTCTTAGTTTTCATGTCTTTATTACAGTGTGAATGCACTATAAATATATAAATAATTCTAATCAAATGAATGCTTTGTGAGATGGAGATAAAGATGATGATGAATATAATTCTATATGGATAGATGATGTATTTTAAATTTTTGTACAAGAAACAGAAATAAGCCCAAGATTTTCTTCTCTTCTTAAGAGGAATGACAATATTAAAAAATAACAATTCAGAGAAAAAGTGAACAATTAATAGAACAAAGTAAACCATTATTCTGCTTTCTATGTGGTCAACAGCTTTAACATGCAGCATCCATAGAGTTGGCTCATTTGAATCCACACACCTCTGAGATTAATGGGTACAACCTTCTGGATGTTCTAAAGAAGAAAACTCCAGAAAAACTATTTCCTGACCCTAAAAGTACAGATCATGTGGTATTTGTTAAATATGAAGTCATGCTGATTCTAGTGTATTAAGTCAAAAGTCCAGATGATTATAATATTTACTTTTAGAATCTGACCAAGGGGACCTTATGAGTTTAGTTTAATATTATATATTCTTCTAAAAGTCAGAGAACTGAAGTTTATGCTGGGAGTGAGCTATATAATTAAAAGTAAGATGTGCAAAAGTACAAAATTAACAAAGTTCAAAGGTACCATCAGTAAAGAGCTTGGAGTTGGCAATGAATTAAAATGGGAATCTCAAATCAAGAAACTAAAACTCAATATATAGTGAGAAAATATAACAGACTCCCTGAAGTCCTTCTGGGCCTTGCTAGAATAATGCTTTCTTGCTTCTCCCATCAAAATAGGAAATGTTTCTGAAGTAAGATTTTTATGTTCTGTGTTGATGTCGGACCTGCCTTTTGGTTGTCTAAAAGTCACACAGCACCTCCTGAGTTGTCAACATAGGGGGCTAAATCCTCAGTGTACCTTTTGGGGTTTTCAGGTATCAAAATTCAGTGAGGGTGTGAAAACCTTTGTAGAAACAAAATGCATAGAGATACTTTCTATAACCCTGAACAATTGTGACACCCATGACGCAACTTGAGAAGGCTTTCCTCATGGACATGAGAAAAAACATTTAGAAACGAAGTTAAATGAAGATGGGAGCGGCATTGCTCACAGCAAGGAGATCAAACACTCCATGGAAAATACATGTGATGGTGTAATTGCCCTCCAGGTGTCACGGGATTCTGAAAGTCTAACTTAATTAAGGGAGAAAATAGGTCACATTTAATAACCACATACATGACACATCATCTTGACTATATAAAGTAACTGAAGAAGAGATTAAGAAATGAGAAATAGCTGGGCGTGGTGGCTCACGCCTGTAATCCCAGCACTTGGGAGGCAGAGAGAGGAGGATTGCTGAGTTCGAGGCTTGCCTGGGCTACATAGTGAGCTCAGAGCCAGCCTGAACTACAAAGCGAGACCCTGTCTCAAAAAAAAAAAAAAGAAAAGAAATGAGAAATATAAGAAAGACACATATAAAAATGCCTTAATCTCTCTTCCAAGTCAGAGAAGTGTTTTGATTCGGTACATGTATACATCCGTGTGTGTGTGTGCGTGTGCGCACTTGTGTGTGTGCTTGTGTGTATGTGTGTATGAAGTTTAGCATTCTTTTAATTTATTTCCTTAAAAACATCAGCAGCATATTTGAAAAAGAAACTTCAATAGCAAAAGAAGAAGAAACAAAATAGGCAAACCAAAACTTAAAGAAGAACAACTAAATTGGAACATAACATATTCTCCTCATAAAAATACACCATGCACCTTTTTCTCTATCCAGTGACAACTAATCAGACATTTGTCAACCCTACATCTTTCCTCTTTCAGGATTTGATGTCCCCGTGGGGGTCGAGCTAATTACAGGTACATTTCCCATGAAAGGCACGATCTTTTACGGTACCGCAGAAGCACAGTAAATAATTGAACAAAGCTAGCTGGATTACTTTCCTCACATGGCCACAGGTTGCAGGCAGCTTTGCTGTCAAACACAGAGCAGGATTCTTCCTTGGGTGTCTCCAAGAAAGGCTTTGTTTGATAGGCTGAAAAGGTTCAATATGTTTCCAAATTTTGAAAGGGATAAAACACACACAAAATCCTAGTTTCCTTTATAGAATAGTAAAGACAAATACTCTTCTCCTGTCACCAGGAATATGATGATGATCAGGTGGTTGGTTATTTAGGCCAGATGTGAAAGAGATGAAAGAGTAAGCTTGGGAATTAGCACTTGTTGTCAGGGAGAACAGGTGTCCATCTTTGATCTACAAATTCATCAGGGAGCTGGTTGCTCATGTGCCCAAAAGAATTTAGCCCATAGAGAGGCCTGGAGAGATGACTGTAGGAAAGTAAAATAAATGTTTTATCTTATTCAATACAGTACTCAGAACTTTACCTGGAACAACCCATCAAGGGAAAGAAAAAGAAAAGGATATATACAGGAGAGGAAGAAGTCAAAGTACCCTTTATTCAGAGATGACATGATCCTTTGCATAGAAGACCCAAGTAATTCCCCCAAAAGGCTCTTAAAACTATTAAACAAATTCAGCCAAGCAGCTGATACAAAATCAATACAGGAAAAATCAATAGCAGTTCTGTACACCGACAATGAATAACTGAGAAAGAAATTAGGTAAACAATCTGATTCGCAGCAGCTTAAAAAATTATAATACCTAGGAATAACCTAACCAAAAGAAACAAACACTAAAAACCACTAGAGTACTTTAAAAAGACATTGAAGAGGACCTAGAAAATGGAGAGACATTTTCATTCTTGAATAAATGGAACCAATACTGTCAAAATGGCCATATTACTGAAAATGCTATGTAGATTTAAAGCAATCCCAACAAAACACCACCAACATTCTTCATAGAACTAGAAAAAATATCCTAAAATTTATCTATAACCAGAAGAATCTGGCATAGTCAAAGCAATTCTGAGAGATATAAACAAAACAGGAGGCATCACAACGTTAAATTTCAAGCTGTATCACAAAGCCACAATGATGAAATCAGCATGGTACTGGTCCAAAAACAAACTAAGGATGCAGAAATAATCCCAGGCACCTTCAGCTACCTGATTTTCAACAAAGTGGTGCTAAAAACATACCCTGAAGAGAACATAGCTTCGTTAACAAAGCTGCTGGGAAAACTGGTTAGCCACATGGAAAACAATGATCTAGACTCATATCTCTACTTTGTACTAAAATCAAATAAAATGTATCAAAGACCAGGATACAAACAGAAACACTGAATCTGCTGGAAGAAAAAAGTAGGAAGCAATCTTGAAGTTATAGGCACTGGCAAGGATTTTTTTTGAACAAAACCTCACTTGCACACGAAATAACATCATGAATCGATGAATGTGATTTTATTAAATGCAACATTTTCTGCACAGCAAAGGAAACAAACAACAAAGTCAAGAGACAACCTAAAAGATGGGAAAATTTCTTCTGCAAGCTAGTCATTTGACAGAGGGCTAATATTCAGAATATGTAAAGGCTTGAAAAAATTACATACCTCACATGTAAAAGACCTAATTAAAAAATAAGGCAGTTGGAATAGGTATTTTATACAAGGAGCAAAAATAAACACATGAAAAAAATTCAATATCTTTTGTTATTAGAGAAAGGTAATTCAAAATAAGACTGAGATTCCATTTTGTTCCAGAAAAATGGCTATCATTAAGGACTCAATAAACAACAAATGTTGACAAGTTGAAAGGAGTCCTTGTATATTGTTGGTGGGAATTTAAACTAGTTTGCCCAGTTTGAAAATCAGTATGGAGTTTCCTTAAAAACGAAAAAAAAAAAAAAACAGACAAACAGAAGTTCCATTTGACCCAACTATATTTTCTAAATATCTTCCAGAAAAAGTTTAAAGCATCACATTGTAGGGATACAAACATACCCATACTTATAGCCGAACAACTCATAATACCTAAATCTTGAAAACGTTCTATATGCCATCAACAGAGAAATGGATAAAAAATTTATTTATGTACAATAGAGTACTACTTAGTCATAAAGACAAATTTTAGTCATTTGTAGGAAAATGAATCCAGTTGGTCACAATGCTAAGTGAAATAAATCAGATATGGAAGGTTGACTACCACAGAATTTTTCTAATGTAATAAACAATATTACTACCATAATTTAAAGAACAAAGTAAAAGATAATAGGGAATAAAATGAATTCTGTGGAGATGGGAAGAGGGTTTGGGGACTGAATTGGGAAGAAAAGGAGTGAAGGAGAAGGGAAAAGGATGCAGATGGGATGTGTATACACAAAAATTCCTGCAGGGAATGTTTCTGTACACATTATAAACTCTAAGAGAAAAAGGTAACTTTTTCATATGACAGCAGGGACGTGGTGGAGGCTACCCTGGAACCCCTGTGGGGCCTTGGATGAAATCAGTAAATATTTGCCCTTAGCAGTGATTTGGGACAAAGTCAGGTAAAATTTCTCTAAAGGAGATGGAGAATATTGTCAACTTTGTGGGCCAAACTCATACAGCTCTGCTGTTTTAGGGCAAATGTTGCCATAGACAATGTACAAATGAGTAAGCATGCCTACATTTCAATAAAACTTCATAAGTGTACACAGAAAATTGAATTCAAGATTATTTTTGTATGTCAGAAAGCAGAATTTTCCTTTTGATTTCTCCAACCATTTAGCAATTTAAAAATAATTCTTGGGCCGGAGATTTAGCTCAGGGGTTCCAGCACTGGCCTAGCAAACTCAAGGTCCTTGGTTCAATCCCAGTAACCATATATAATGATACTGGGCGTGTTGACTCATGCCCACCAGCCATCAGTACCACATACCACAGTGTTGAATGTGGTGGCTCACACCTGTAATCACAACACTTAGGAGGCAGAGGCAGGAAGATTGCTGAGTTCGAGGCTTGCCTAGGCTACATGGTGAGGTCAGGGCCAGCCTGAACTACAAAGCGAGACCCTGTCTCAAAAAATAAATGAATGAATGAATGAATAAATCTTGTTTGTAGGCCATGCATAAATAGGACAGATTGGATCCCACTCATAGGCTATCAGTTATTGACATCTGGTATTGGATTATAAATAGTACCTACTGAAAGCTTTAAATTAATTATAAAATAAAATGCAAAATAAATAATAAGAAAATGAGGTGGAAAAGAATAGTCTGTATATGAATTTGATGCAATAAACTCCTATGTAGTTTCTTTAAAATCAATTATATTAATGCACAATTTATATATAACAATGTATTCTTTTACAGTGCTTCATAAATTTAGTTTTATGTTGGGCAATAGTTTATATGATAAAATACTTGGAAAAATTTATAAAAACTCACTGCAACAATTTATAAAATATTAAGTAATGCTTAGGAAGAGAACAATAGAGATACTGGAAAGATGGAGGAATTTCTTCCAAAGGACTTCCAGAATATTGACTTTGTAAAATATCAATAATCTCTAGATAACTATATTATTCTACAGCAGAAGGATTTCAGAAGTTGTCTTTGATAAAGTGTTTAAATAGAAGGCAGAAGCTTTTATTCTAAATTGCCAGTAGGTGAAAGCAATTGCAAATGGGGATAGGAATTGGTGGGGTGCGCTTGGGGCAAATATGCCATCCTCACAGAAAAGGCCCTGAAGGTGTAACTTATTTCAGGAGTAACATGCATGAGATCCACAAGTTTGTACTTTAGACAATCCCCTTTATGTGCTTTTCTGTGTAAGTATGAAGTGACTCTGTGAGGCAATGAGATTAAGAGTAATCCCCCAAATTAGTACCTCATGCATTGCTTATATATTTCATTAATAAATGATGAATATGTATTAATAAAGATAGGCTTTGGGTGACATCTTCACACAAAACTAGATGCCTCTACTGAGACTATCTGATTAAATATAAGACCAGATACCAGGGACAGGATAGTAGAAATCAAAATAAATGATTTTGTCCTATTTCCAACTAATGTCTTTTGGAGAGAGTGCATATTAGGAAACCAACTAGTAAAAAGCAAAGTAAAGCAAATTTACAAAAACTGTGTAAATTTAATTCATACAGAACATTTCCTCAAGACACAGTACTGCCAAACTCACATTTATTCCCTTGAATGTATTGAAAGTGAAAAATTATATATATATATATATGTGTGTGTGTGTGTATTCACTTATGCATAATTTACACATAAACTTTATATATACACATACATGTACACACATCTGTACATATACACACATTCAATACTCTGGCTACAAATTTTTGAGAGATGAACACATTCTCAATGCCCATGAAGACCATATATAAGACACTTGTTGGGGATTTCCTCATATTTAGAAAGATACACACATGCCCTTCCAATTCCATGAATCTTAAATAGAGAAGCATTTCAGAAATGAGAGGGTTACTTACCAGTGGGTGTAAGGTGTCTCCAGGTAATGACTGGTTCAGGGCGGCCGTTGGCCATGCAGACCAGGGTCACATTGCTGCCCTCATTCACAGTGACATCTGAGGAGATGTTGGAAATCTTTGGTGGAACTGTAGAGAGAAGCAAATGGAGTGTATCACCAGGTCAGTCAAAGCAGGCTTGTCGCACTGATCCTTGTGACTGCAGGTGGTAAATGTGAGCTTTCATTATTTAATTTGAAATTTCATGTGAAATAGCCAGGTTTAAGACCATACTTAAGTCTTTAAGGAGCTTCTGAAGCATTACTAGAAGGTAAGACCCTCTCCTACTACAGTTACTTTGGTGCTGGAAGAAGCACTTAGACTCCTATCTTAGTTCTTTTCAGTGGAGAATAAGCTATGTAAAAACCAGAAGCACATACATTACTACACATTAAGAATAACGTTTTCTTATTACTGTTATTTAAATTTATTACCCCAGCATCTGACTTTTCTTTAAATGCCAGAGAAAGAAAAAGTGTTATTTAGCATAGATTGCATCATGGTTAGTAATGTAAAGCATTTATTTTGCTGTGTAAGAAAGCCCTGGGTTAATCACTACACTGGAAAGCCTCTAAATACGGTCTTGGTAACACCTCAGATCATCTACATTAGAATGTAAACACTGAATTAATAAAGTCTTATTAGTGGTATTATTATTAATACTACTATCACCACCACTACTAGTAATTGAATAATAGCTATCATGAAACAATTACTACAACTTAGTGTTGGAATAGAGCACTTTACAAGTATCATCTCAGCTTCTTATAATACAGACATGATACCCCATGAGGATTTATTTACTAGTAGCAATCTGAGGTATAGATGGAGCCAGACGAGAAGCAGAAAAAGAATTCCAATCAAGTTGCCTCCAGGACCCACGCTCTTAAACACTTCCCAAATGAAATTTCATCTTCAAAATCCAGGCTACCAGATGGCAGAAAATGACAGAAATTACTTTTTGGTGATGTGAAAAATGAGTCCCCAGGGGCAAGCTGCACTGCCGTCTGACTCCCTTCATTAGTGTTCAGGGTGGCGACACTCGATCCCATATTGGTAGGCTTAAGTAGGAAGTGAATTACTCACAAACTGCATCACAGAGGTTATGCACTGATTACAAATAGAAAGGCACACGGTCGACTGTGATTTTCCTTTTACTCAGTTGCTAATGCTGCCCCTGAGAAAGTGAGTACTCAGGAGAGGAGAACAAGAAATCATGAAGGAGCTCTATATTAAAATAATCTTATTTTTCCTCTCTTCGTCCCCATTACAAACTCCCCTTTCCTGCCTAACAAAAATGGTTTCTGCTTAAAGACACAACTACCTGGCACCCTTAGGATCCCTACAAACCCCATTTAGGTGACATTAATGGTACTTGGGCCCCTGAGAAGTTGGGAGTATTATAAGCAGGAAGTGGGTGGGCCACTCTTAGGATGTTAACATTTTTCCTACACTGACACTTAACTGGGCCACTTAATGGAAACTGGTGACTTTAAATTAAGCTCAGAGACATCATTAGTATAGTTGGTTTCCATTATTTAGAATTCTCTATTTGTAGGAGGTCTACTTGTCCTTTTAGATCCTGGGTTTGAGGGTCATTTTCTTGTATTCATAGATTGACTTGCAATACATTCTCCTAGACTTTTATGACAAGGACCTGAAAGGAAGAACATTTTTTGAAGCAGAACATGAGGCACACGGAGGAATAATGGCCCTTCAAGTCTGGTCCCATTAAGAATCATGGCTGGACTTACAGTTTGGAGTTCCCGCACTTCCACTTGTTCTATTGTTTAATATTCAGTTCTTAACTTTGTGTGAGTAAGCCAGTGTTCTGAACATCTCCAAACAAAGTGCAGTAAGGTATAAATCAGTGATAGCATTTAAATGAATAAGATTTCATCACCCAAAGTGGGCTCTTCAACAATGCAAACCATATGACAGCAACCTATGTAGTAATCACAAGAACCCGTGTTACTCAAGCTGTAGTTACTTGTGAATTACATAATGAGGCATGGTGTGAATTGAATATATGTGTGTGTGTGTGTGTGTGTATATATATATATATAATATATATATTATATATATATGTTTGATCAAAAAGAGGTAGATTTCTAAGCCCTTAATTTTAAAATATCCAATGTTTTGAAAAGAAAATTGTCTAAAGAGACTGATGCCCAGAGAATAATTTTCTATAATAAAATTTGTCCACTAGTCTCTGTATTTTAAATAAAAATAATAATATACTAAGGACTTTATACTTACATATTGCTAGTCTTACCTAGAAAGGTACTATTGAAATGGATCAGGAAATCTAGATTAACTGAATACCAGTTTATGTTCTGGACACCAAACCAGAATGACTCACCTCAGGAAGAGTAGTAAACTCAGGTTGCGGACTACAGAGAGTGGATGTGAAGAAACTGTTCACATTGAACAGTCAGAAATGTAATGACATTGTATCACTATCTTCCTCTTACCTCTGAATCACTTTGCTGGATTGACTGCATTTTATCACTTATGTTTCTATTTTATTTTGATATATACCAGCTTCATCTTGTAAGTATTTATATAGAGACAATCTTCTTGCTATAAGAATAAATCCATTTCCCAATCCTGGATCAATATCTTATTAACTTTCAGCCTTTCTTTCCCAATTTCTTAGATGGGCCATGGTGTGTGTCTTGAATTCCAGCCTAGGGAGGCTGAAGTGGGAGAATAGCTGTGAGTTCAAGACCAGCATGTGCTATATAATGTACTCAAGGCCAGCCTGAACTACATAGCAAAGTTCTGTCTGAAAAACCTGAACACACACACACACATTTTTGAAGGAATTATACAATATAACATCAGTCCTGAATGTATTGTGGATTCTCTTTCTTCTCTAAAGAAATTACTGTGAGAGAAGCCACGAGAAGCCATATCGCTTCTAGGCCAATTTTTAAAAACTGTTTTGTACTGCAATATTTAACTTTATTGATCATAACTTGTTTTTTCTAGTCCTTTCTTTTCCTGGTTCCAGGAGAACAAACTCAATAGCTTTTCCTTTTACTCTTCCAGGTTGTCTTTCTAGTTTAACTTTTGAGTTCATCTTATCTGTTCCTTAAAAATCTGTATTTAAGGGCTTGATCACTGTCCTTTTTCTTTATCTTCACATGCACATTCACTGAGGGATGTTACTTACTTTTGGCTTCAGAAGCAAAGGGATCCCTTACTGTATCATACTGTATGCTGAATCAGAGTTGCTGTGTTAATGTGTCCTTTCTTAAATTCTAAAGGCAACCAATAGGGCCTTCATTCTCCTGATCACTGAATTATAATGCAAAGTTCACAAAAGTGAAACAGCCATCTCCAGTGACTGCCAGTCTATATCAGGTAATTGTACATGCATGAAAAGTAAAGTGTAACTTTTATTTTATGCTTTTTATCTTTCAGAAATAATAATTATGTTGACACCTTTCAGGTGGAAACTGGCTAAAAATTACAGAAGAAAAATCTGATTCTCATACTATAAATTTCAGATGATTTTGAGTTCAGATAATAGCAAATACTTCAAAGGAAAAAAGAATAGAGATATATATTTAACTGATCTTATGTTAGAAAAGGATAATCCATGCACAAAAGCAATGAAATACATCACAGATACACACACACACACACACATACACAAACAATGGAAGTTTAAACTTCTGCAAAATAAAAATGATCACAAACAAAATTAAAAGCCAAAAATAAATTAGGGAAACTGGACTATGACAGCCAAAGGTCAGTTTCTTACAGTATAAGTGGCTCACATTAGTCACAAAGTAAAACAAAGCCATCCAGATTAATTGGAGAAATCACTGAAACTGAAAACGCTGAAAACATTAAATAAGTAGTTCAGGGCCATGAATGTAGGAAACATAATAAGTCACTCTAATATACTACAAATAAGGATCTTCATGGGATATGCCAGAAAGGAACCAAATTTTCAAGAATTTTATGATGACCAGGGAATTGAGTATAAATCGATATTACAGTGTTTGAAAATAAACAACTTACACTTGATAATACAAATAAGTGCATCATGTTAAACATTATTTCCTAGATAAGTCATTCTTGGTAAGAAAGAAAATGATGTGAAAAACATGATTTGTGTCATGTTCACAGAAAGAATTAATGTTCTTCTTTAGTTTCTGAAACCTGGATGTCTAGAGAGGTGTAATGTCTGTGCTGTTCAAGGCAAGCTTTTTCTGTTTCTTTCTTTGATTCTATGAGTTTTTTCACAGTGATCTGACAAATCACCCTTTTAACTCAAATCAATCAATTTCTGTTGCCTAAACCAAAGAACCCTAACTCTTGAAAGTTGGGAAGCAGTCATACGGTGAAAATTTGAAGAGACCGGTCCATAGAGTTAAATTGTTATTTGCTTTGTTTACATACCTCTTTGGCTCCCACAAAACTAATTTAATTGCATGTTTACCATTGATTCTTATCTGTTAGTACACACTACTTTAAAAATCACCTTAGGCATGCAAATTCACCTACTTCCTGTTGTGAGTAGTTTAATGCCTTTATTGTTGTACCTCTCTAGACATCCAGCTTTCAGAAACTCACTGATCAACTAGCAGAAGGAAACCAATCAATATCCCAGAGTAGGGAAGAAAAGTGGTCAGTTGGATCATTTCCCTATCCTCAAATAATTAACAGTTATTACTTATATTGGATTCAAAATGCTATTTATAATGGTACAAATTAGCAACAAATCAGCTTCACTGGTTATTACCCATTCAAAGTTGAGACAAGGTGTATTTGTTTACTGTATGTGGTAATGAAAGGGAGTTAAAAGTACTCTGAACTCCTTAATTTTCTAACTTCACTAGAATGAGAGGAGTTTAAACTGTCATTTGCACATGTACCAGGCTCTGGCACGAAGGGCAAGTCTGAAACATTTGGGTTTTGAAAGCTTGGAATTGTGGCACATCCCTGTAATCCTGCCCAAGACAGGGGGAGGATCACAAGTCCAAGCCCAGTCTGGGAAACTTGGCAATCAGGGAGACACTGTCTCAAAAAATAAAAATGGTCTGAGCTGTAACTCAGTGCAAACACCTTGAGTTCAGTCATCAGTACTCAGAGAGAAAGAGAGAGAGAGAAAGAGAGACAGACAGAAACAGAGACACAGAGACACAGACAGAGAGACAGAAAGAGACAGAGAGAGAGAGAGGGAGAGAAGGAGAGGGAGAGAAGGAGGGGGAGAGAGAGGGGGGAGGGAGAGAGATTGAAAGAGAGAGAAAGTTCATTCTAAATGCACAGGTTATTTATTCCACAGTGCTTGACTTTTAATAAACACTATCCCAGGAGTCAATAATAAGAATAAAATATATAATATAACACATAAATGCCATCTTGTGAAACAGCAAACATCCATCCAGTTTGGCATTTTGCTTCAGAAAATGCCACTAAAACATGTTTTGGTGCACAGTGTGGAAGTTCCTGGGATGGATGACAGGATCAGAGGCTGCAGCACAGTGTAATAGATGGAGCACCAGGGTATTTGACCCTGCCCTCCCACTAGCGAGCAGTGCAGTCAAATATTCTCTGATACTTGCTTTTGCTCCCTGTCTGAAGCACATTGTGAATGCTGAAAGCAACTGCAAATAAAGAAAACATTTATATTTTCTTAAGTTTCAGTTTCCTCATCTAGAGATTGGAGATATTACAAAAGGTTAATGTTAGATATTATTACGGGACTGATATTAGAGTCTAATAAATGAACACATGTGAACTTCATCTGTCAAGTCTGTGAAGTTTTACAAATATATATGTATTATTTATTCCTGCTGAAACCACCTAGTAAAGCAGTATTGGCTTAACCCTTCCCAAGATAACATAATTAAATGTTTCATGCATTTATATGCTAATGACATTCAGTTATATTTTTGCAGACTCTATTATTGCCAAAAGGTCTAGTTGAGTACTATAATTCATAACTAGTGGTTACTAATGACAGTAACAGTACACCACTCCAAAGGTATTATTGAATCCTTCTCTAATAATGGATAGAGCTACAATATGTTCAGCCTTTTAGTCAGAGTCTAGACATTTTATACCTATAATAAAAAAAATGACAAAAAGATGCAAGGGTGTGCGATCCTAAGCAAAGAGACTTCCACCAAAAGTTTCAGAAACAACTAACTCTAGGGTTCCCAAGAAAATGCTTTCCAAATAAAACTTTGTCATTTTGACATATTTATAATGTAAGTTGCAGTAAAATATAGGTCTTCCTTAAGTCACTGTTCTTGTAAACAACAGATGTTACCAGGTATTTTGCGACTGTAATTTGAGTCAATGAGGTTTTAGACCTTGTAGCAAAATAAAATATCTAGCAGAGATCATTTCTTTTCCACTAGCTCTAGTCCACACTTCTGTTAGGATCCATCTGTTATGCAAGAAAATCAGCCTCTGAAGTTAGTACTTGAATCATGGAACATGCTTCTACTTAGACACAGACTTCATAAACATACAGAGAACATAAAAATCATGGATTCTTTCAATGTCAGGTGAAACTCTGGGCAATAAACAGATCTCACTAACTCAGTTACTTGAACGTTTCTATCAGGTATGATGATGAGTGGTGTACCTACACATGCAGTAAAATAGAGCCAAATAAGGTAAGGGGAAGAGTATGCTAAGTATTTCAAGACCTCATGTACAAGTCAATGCAATCATAGATTTCATGTGTGTGATAATGTGGTGGAGTTGAGGGAAAGGATCAACGAGGCTCCTAAAAATGACATATTCAAACAATGTGGTCAAAAAGTGGTCACTGTCTTTTAAACCTTTTTAATTAGACAGGAGAAGTTTCTGACCTGTACATGTAACCAATAGTTACTGCCCAAAGCCTCACTTATCACCATTCTCTGAGATGAAGCTGACATTTTACTCTGTCAGCCAAGGGGTAAGTATGTAAAACACACTCTATGGAGCCTTTGAGTCCTACATTATCACATTCTCCAATAGTCCCCTGAGCACCATCCGAGGACATCTGATTTACAGCACAAGGGTCCCTAGAAACTCATCTAGACAGTGACTGCCATCAAAAAAAGAGGGTGAATTTGCTCTGAATAACTCAAAGACTGTAACCTTGAGACAAAGAGAGGCTATGCAATTTACTTACATAACACCGAGGAGTAGACGTGCCCTGACGGTGATACATGTGTGGGATATTATCTGTTTCTAATAGTCCTTTATTCGCTCTAAAGAAGAAGGTATATTGGAGTTTCACTACATGTATTAAATGTTTAGAATTGTCCTTATATAAATGTGTGTGGGCTGGTGTAGAACCGACACGAGCATTCGTGCCAAAGGATGGCTGTGCGTTACTGAGTCCTTGTCAGTAGCTGCTCTGGAAGGTGGCCTTTCCCGTGTTCCGGTCATTGCCTTGCTCGGGAAGTGGAAACGGGACCGTCTTGACTCTGCTACTGAGGCTGCAGTTTCTCCACATGGCAGCAGCACCTTCACAGCCTCGTGTTCCCAGGCCCTTATCCCAGCTGTGTGGATATTTGTTTCTGCTCATTTGGATGAGCTTCCAGATGCTGACTTAACCAACTGGTGGAAAGCATGAAACTGCTGTCTTCCCTCTGTGTAAGCAAACTGTCTTGCTCATTTCTGGGACATAAGGGATAGATTACCAGATACTGTCCATCCACAGCAGATGGTTGTATTTGGCAGGAACAGTGGTGTGAAGCAGAAAGAAGTTCAAAAATATCGGGTTACCTTGGGCAGGTGGGAAATAGCAACTGGGTAAATTCCAAAGTACAGAATTGGCACCATGAGACTATAATAGAAAACAGAAGTATGTCGAATTCTTTTTTGTATTCTAAGATATATATTTCTACATATTAAATTATTTGTTATAATTCTTAGAGAACATAAAAATCAGGTTGTATCCCTGGTATATACTAAAAATGTATTGCTTATTTCAGAAGCCTTCAAAATTTAACTTTAAACCTTACAACCTATAAAATATTTTATGTGTAATGCAAATTTTTTTGCTTCCATTAATTTTTAAAGATTGAAGAGAATGAAAATATTTCTTATATGCTTTGTGTGAATTTTTCAGTTGAGAAGAGATTATTAATAAATCCTTATATAGAATGCAGAAATTGTAAATCAGACATAAAGCGAACAAAAATTAGAAGTAAAATGTTTAAGAGACACCATCTTGTTTTCTATAAGTAAGGATAATACAAACCAAGAATGATTTCTGAGTTCCTACAACATATAAAGGAACCGTGCTAGACATGGGCAGGTCAGTAGGGGTAAAATAATGGCAATTATGTCTCAGATCAGCCAGTTTACAATGTCTCAACAAGAGCCATGGTTTTATTGAAAACATTAATAGTTGGGGTTGGGGATTTAGCTCTGTGGTTCTGACATCTACCTGGCAAGGGCAAGGTCCCAAGTTTGATCCCCAGTACCACACACCACAATGCTGGGTGTGGTGGCTTGTGCCTGTATTCCAGCATTAGGGAGGCAGAGGCAGGAGGATTGCCCCAAGTTCAAGGCTAACTTGGGCTACTGAGAGTTTAGGGCCAGTCTGAGCTACAAAGTGAGACCCTATCTCAAAAAAAAATTAATTGTTACTCTATGATTTTCAAAATGGTTACTATTCATCTTATTTCTTTCTTTTATTTTGACCATCAGAAATATGTATGATAACTACGGTGTTTGTAAGAACCCCTTAAACTTAATGATTTCACGCCTAGGTTACTAGCCTAACTTCTATTTTTCTGGTTGCTTCAGGCATCTAGTGCTCTCTGTGTGTAGGGAAGGAAGTAGATTCTAATATAACCAACCAGGGTGAACTAAAGCATGCCTAGAATACAATGAAAATAATAAAAGTTGTTTCCTGCCACTGCTCGGGGGCCCAGAACATAGAATATTTAGACAAAGAATAGAACTGACAGGAGGTTTTTAGAATTTCTTTCTTTGCATTGCTCTGTTCAAAGCTTACTATGAAGCATTTTGAACAGAATGTGGAACATTCATGTTATTTCCTTCTAAACAAACTGAGTTACCACTATGAATTAATACAGTTAAGCCAGTTATAAGTTTTCCAAAATTACATTGAACAGTAGAAAACACCATGGTTAAAAGTGTTAAATGTAGCTAGGGGAGACTGAATACTTCCTGTAATTCTAAATGTGCTTGAAAATTCCAAAGAGCTAAATAAGTCTGAGCAGGTTTAAAATTTGAGTGGATGAACATGAGTTATATTTCCTTTTTTCATCCATGCTTGCCCTTTGTCAGCAAGACAAATGAATATTAAAAATTAAAGAAAACACAAGGAAGTAGAAATGTAAGGAGGAATAATAATAATATTAATAATAAGAGCAGTGCCATAGGAGGAAGCATATTTTACTGTTTACAAGACACCGGTGTATAACTTGTCTTATTTGGTCCCTTACAATAAGCACAAGGGATAGCTCAAACAGGTATTATGGAACCTCCCCTGCTCAAGTCATCAGCTGGAAACTGAGATTCAACGAGGTTCATTGTCACGGTCAACATTACAAAGAATCAGGAAGTCCTGATCCTGCGATCAGTTCCGATGGTGTCATGAAGAGTAAAGTAAGGTCTTGGTTTTTCACACACTAAATTATCTTCCACTAACTTGTGAGACGTTGCCAAACTGATGGAATTAAATAGCTGCCAAGCTGACCGTGGCATAGCCATAGACAAGAGAGTCTGGGCAAGTGGGCAGCTGTGCTAAGCACATAAATGGTAATGTCACTGATTATCCAATGGCAGCACACCTATGGCACGTATGCTGGTGGAGGGTGTTTGTATCACAGAAAGCTCTAGAAGGTTTGCCATCACTAGTACAGGCCATGGGAGTTTGATTTATTGAAGTTTGTTTCACTCTGCTGTATTCAGTTCCAATATTATGTGATTAAGAATATGACTATCTAGTTTTGACTATTTTTTCTAAAAAATGATGATAATATTTATAATCTGTAAAACTCAAACAATTCCCCAGTAGAAACTGGATCCATCTCTGCAAGCCTATCCAGCACCTGTATCACATGTTCTGTCCCTTAATTTCACCTTCATGATGTGGGATTTCTCATCTCTTTTCTTCTTTGTGAGACTCAGGAGAGGGGCACAGTGGTAGTACTGAGAGGGACCACTCTTCTACTTCTACAAATAAATCCCAAGTAGGTAAGTCTTTTATTAATCTTGAGGTAAATGTGACGTTAGACATGGATGGGCCTCAGCTCTCACCTGTTTGTTCAGAGCCCTGGGCATGTTATGGAGAAAATGTCAAAGATTTCTCTTCCCTTGCTTCTGCACCCTGCTGTGATGTTTTATTCAAACCTCCATGTCCTAAGGAAACAAACACTGCCTATCAAAATCTCACCCACCTGGCTCGTCGTCTCACACATAAACATGCACAACACCTGTGTTTAGGAGAGCTGATCAATTCTCGCAAAAAGCAGTCTCTTGGTAACATGCTGTGGAGCCGGAGCGCTCAAGCAAATGATTTCCGAGGCAGCCGTGACCCTCTGTGATGGTGTTTGTATCCATCTCACAGTGCTGGTGCTTATACAACAGGATGTGTTCACTGACCCTTCCAGGAAAAGATGGTTTTAACTACCATTGGAACTCTGGGCTCATAGAGAAAAAAAAAAAAAAATAAAAGGAAGAAGAAAAATCAACTGCTGGGAAAGTAAGGCTGGGTGTGGGGAGAATGTGATACAGATGCCACTGAGACTGGCTCAAAATCAGCAGCCCTTCCACAGGGAAACTGAGGTGGCACTTCTCTCGCTAAGTGCTGCATCCGTTCTCTGTTTGGTAGCTCCCTGCTGGCCATTAGCAGTAGTAGCTTTTCTCTGCAGAGATGGAGAACTCCAGATCTCTCAAGTTGGAAGTGCACAGAGCGTGCATTAACTTCTGGAAGCTAAGTCGTGGAGGAGGAGCGTGCACCACACCTACAGTCCCTGTCCACCTTCTGTGTCCTGTCACAGGCACAAGAGGCCAGGCACAGAGCAGGAAGAGGCCTTCATGATGGGCATTCAACTGCAGGCACATTGCCATATTCAGGCCTCTTGCCTAATTTCAGCTGGTAGAAGCACCTGACATGATAGTTAGGACTTTGCTTTCAGCAAGTTCCGGATTGCCTGAGATGGAGAGATTGCACACCGTAGTACAAAGTGGAATTCCTATATTTTTTCCCAATTCTGAGAAGCTCCAGATGGACAGACAACCAGGCCTTGTGGTTGTCCATCAGCCCACACCTCTTCCTTTAAGTCCCTGGGGAAAGGGCAAGCTGCTCCATCTGCTGCTTTGTCTGTCCTTTGGCCTTGGGCATGTCACCTTCACTGGAAAATAACTTGGATACAGCAGACACTGGCCACTGAGACCTTCGATTTTCCAGTGGGACTTTCTCTAAGTTGTCACACAAAAGGAAAATGCCCAGCTTCACATGATTTCTCATTATCATGTGTAAAGGAACAAATGAATAAGTTGTTAAGTATTCAATACCATGAGTAAAATTACAGAGATAACACTCGGGGCCACTTGTGATTGCTTTGCTGTTTTACCCTTTTGCTCACACTTTTTTCCATTAATTATAGAGCCATTGCATTCTCCTGATGGTGAAATACCCCAAGTGGCTCAACTCCAAATTGCACATTTTAGCTGTTTGCCCTTCCTCTAATGATTAAAAGCTGCCAGAGAGGATCACTTCAGCCTCTTTCCAGGTCTTGCAAATTGAAAGTGCATATACAATAGCTGAGTTTTAAATTTCAAAGAAAATCTTCTCCAATATTTTAATATAAACACAGCACTGTCATAGAAACATAACACCAGACTTTGCCCCTCTGTTAAGAGATGAACAATGAAGCGGCACAACAGACCAGGTTCTGTGGTCTGCTGGCCCCTCTGCCAGCTTTGGGAGTCAGATCAGGTTTCAGCTATCAGCCAGCTGGTGCCATCTATTTAAGGGAAAACAGCCATGTAAGTGAGCAAGACTCTAATCACTATGTCTAATTATAATGTAGAGTAAATTATTATAAATGTTTAAAAAGTGTCTTAAAACATGATAAAAAAAAAAAAAAAAGAAAAATCACCAACCAAACAGAAATGTGCTATGCTGATAGCAGTACTCGGGATTAGGAGAGTGACATGTGTAAGTGTTAATCTTATGGCTATTCCTGCCACCTGAATCCAGCATTCACACATTAAAAACTTTATAACCTTTCTTTCTCATTCAATCAGATTCTAAAGTGACTCAAAGTACACCTTAGTTTAGGGGTCCTTGTGGGAACTAAGAGGAACATTTCAGTTAGACTAGGCTGAAAGGAATTTCAATTGCTCTACTAAAATGATAATGGCAAGAGAAGAAATAGGAGATTGGGAGATGAAAACGTGACATTTTACTGGAGTGTGTATTTTCCCAAAGCAGATTTATTCTCTTCTATATGTAACATCCCTCATTACTGTATCACAAATGCCTTACATTCTCCAAATAAATGCAGAACCAAAGACAAACACATTAACCTTATGAGCTTGAGTCACTTATACTCAAATGGACATAACTTAAGGACACATTCATAAGTGAAATAAATAGGTCACAGAAGTGTAAATATCATATCTTTTCTCTGGTATGAGAAACTGAAGTTGTAAATATGTTTTAGAATGCATGATCAATATTGTGAAATAGGAAAAATTCATAGGGAAATGGGGTTTAGGGGTAAATAATGAGGGGAAAGACAAAATTGATGGTAAAAAAGGAAACAAAGCTTGTGTATATAGGGGTGGGTGTTGTAGAATGGGTAGGGGAAGGGGAAAAATGAGAATTAAGTCATGTCACATACTGGTACAAGTTCTCAGTGTGGAGTATAATTGTGATATGTATATATAATGTACCAATAAATTAAATTATAAAAAAACACATTAACATTTAATCCTTGGTTTCCAAACTAATCATCTATCCAGAGCCTTCTTATATGAGCCCTGTTTGTACTCTGCCTGGGAATTCCTTCATGGAAGGACCAAGATGTGTACTTTTTCTCTACCTCTCTTCCCGATTTATGGTTTAAGTCTTTAAACCTTATGGGAAGATTAAGGTTCAGCAAGTATCCATGTGCTTTTCTACATTACCCAACCTCTTGGGTGACTCTGGGCTCTGGCCAAAGAAAACATAGGGAAAAGTGAGATAAGTCCACACATTGCTGTTTTACCTTGTCATGTCACTGATATGGGGTCCAGATGGCACAGCTGATATGTCACCGAGGGCCACCTGACAGGGTTCGGCTTCATGAGTCACAAGAGCTCAGCAATGTTTGCTGGACAGACAATGTTATTATTCCACCCAAAACATCATCAAAAGAGCAAACTTTACAACTTTTATTTAGCAGTCCACTAACATGAATGTTGGAAACTGGATTTGATGTCTTGAGGTCCCTTAAGTTTCATAAAATTGATGGTTGAGGGCCGGAGGGTTAGCTCAGTGGTTCTGGGGCCTGCTTCGCAAGCGCAAGGCCCTGAGTTTGATCCCCAGTAACCACATATAATGCTGGGCGTGGAGACTCACGCCCACCAACAATCAACACCGCATACCGCAATGCTGGGTGTGCTGGCTCATGCCTGTAATCCCAGCACTTGGGAGGCAGAGACAGGAAGAGGATTGCTGAGTTCACGGCAGTTTGCCTGGGCTCCATAGTGAGCTCAGGGCCAGCCTGAACTACAAAGAAAGACCCTGTCTCAAAAAAAAAAAAAAATTGATGGTTGAATGACAGTCCTCTGTCCAGTAGGGATTTGGACTGGTGGTTACTGATGACATAAAAGTAATTTAGTCTACTAGTGCAATTCTTATTTTCTGATAAATTAAAGTTTCTTGCCTGACAGTGCCCAACATCGCTAAGTAGGATGGAAACTTCTCCTGTGCTGTGTAATACTGAGCCCATAGTGCAGGGCCAGACATTGAGATCTTTGATAGTTCTGTGCCTCACTTCTGTTTTTGCCACTTGTCAGAGTTTTCCTACTGAAACCTGGTCAACTAGATCTGATCAAAATCCCTAGGCTTTAAGACCCTGAAGTGCCTGGTTTCGTATCTGTTCTACAAGTCCCCTACCTTAGAAAGCCATTCTCGTGTGAATTTCATAATTTTACATGATATGCAGAGCATGAAAGCAACCACTCTGTAAAAACCATGGAAAGCTAGTGTAAGATGCTTTTGAAATTAGCAAAGCAGCACTTTCAGCGAAGGGTTATAGCTATAGACATTGTGAAGTCATCCCAAATATTTCTAGAAACTGCCTGAGGAAACATTGCACTCACCTGCTTATTTTGGAGTCCAGGTACTATATCCAAGTTTTTCCCCAGTTGCATATGCTTGCTAGTAAATAGCACAACTGCTAGAATGAGTCCTTGGTTATATTTTTGGATTCCCCTCTGTCTTTGTATCTTTAGTACCTGAAGGTTTTTTTTTCCCCTTCCTAGTTACAAAAGGACAATGCTTCAGGAATTATTTAAGGAAAGTATGTTATATAATCAATGCAAGGACTCAGGACCTCTGCATTGATCTCCCTTCCTGGAACACAAAATTATACTTTACCAGAACAAATAAGATTTCCAATATGGGTTGCATATGCCTTCAGTTTTCCCTTTGTGAAATGGTTCTATATTTAGTATCTTGCGGGTCTCTATCACACAATCTCTTCTTCATAAGAAAAACATGAAGAAAGTTCATGGAATATATTTCTAGTACATAAGTTACTTTTAAGGCAACCAGGGAGAATTTGGGGATAAGAGTGAAGGAGGGACACTGAAAATGTGTGGCTCTGAATAGAAAATAAGATCTGACCCAGATAAGCACAAAGTTTTCGAAGTGCGGCCCCATTCACTAATACAAGGCTGCTTCGTAGTAGGGCTCCTTTATGCTAGGAAAGTTCTCCATACATCAGTGTCTGGATGTTTAAAAAAAAAGATAAAAATAGCATGTGCCAATTTTCTAGATTCCAGGATGGTAGATGAAAGACTATATCATTTAGGGAAAGGATATGGGGCTTATACGTTTATAACAATTTTAGCTATTCTTTTCTTTTGTAGAAAGCAGAGAAGGAAGATAAAACTGCATCAAAATTCTATGGTAATGTGACTGCATTTCATGTTGTGTTTGTGAAATATGCCCCCTTCACTGTACAGCTATACCTGGCCTCAAACTTATTATAATTTGGGACTTAGGGATTAAACTCTATGGCTTTTGTATATATCAGTGACACCCAATATATTAAGTTGTGATCTAGCCTCAGTTTATACTAATGCCTAACTCCAGAAGCTTTGTGTTTTCCCACACAGTATCATTTTAAATAAGAACACGATCTTTATTTCTTAGAGAAAAAAATAAGGTAGTTTGCGTCCAGTTTAAGGAAATTTTTTCTCCCAGAAAGTAAAGAAGATTAAAAATTACCAGTATGTATTTTACCAGGTTAGACAGTAAATTTTTGGTCTATAATAATATCTCTTTTCATTTGCTGGGGAAAATAGATAATTATATATTATTTTTTCAAATCTATTAGTACTCACTTCAATATCATATATAATATAAATGCAAATAGCTTATGAGTGAAAAAGTTTGTCCTATTCAGAAGAGAATTTCAGAAATCAGCTAAAATTTGTCCTTAAGGCAAGCCTCCTAGCTCTTTTTGTGTTCATACAAGTAGAAGTCAGGGTCTAGTATCAAATATGTGAATGTAATAAATGTCCTAAGCAAAGGAATAACTCAGAAATATTTGAAGAATCACAGAAACTATTTCTTTCAATATTTAATTATAATGTATAACTTAATAGGTGGACATTGGGGTTTAGAACTGACTTCTCTCCTAGTTAATCAATTTACTGGTCATTTAATTTTATTTGACTGTGCTCTTCCATCTACAAAATGGGAAAACTAACTTATCTTCTAGGATTTTAGAGATCAAACATGATAATACTTAAAAAATACTTCACAGGTTGCTTTTGAATAAAAGTACTTCTGCAATTATGTAGATGTGAGTGTTCTCTGAACAGACTAGTAACACTTGATTGGATTGTCACAGACAGGGTTTTAAAATATTTTTGTTGGGTGTGGTGGCTCATACCTAAAATCCCAACACTTGGCAGGCAGAGGCAGGAGGACTGCTGTGAATTCAAGGATATAGCCTGGGCCACATAGTGAGCTCAGGGTCAGCCTGAACTACAAAGCAAGACCCTGTCTAAAAACAATATTTAAAAAAAACAAAAACAAAAGCAAAAAAACAATGGGAAAATGAATGATTGAATTAGTGAAGGACTGAAGAGTTCTCTCTGGAAATATATACTTTGGGAAAGTAATAGGTGACCAGCAACTTCTACTTACTTTAATTTGTGATATCTCTGTAGAGTAGCCTAAAGCAGGTGAGCAGTATTTATTTCTTTACCAGTGGAAGACCCTGAGTGCTTTTCTGTCTATTTTTCATTCATGTGCCCTTAGGTGGGTTAAAGCCTGACTCCCCTTCTCTGAGAAATATACCACAATTGTCTAGTGTTTCCACTTTTTAATAGAAGTCTATTCGTTGGTTAGACCTCAAGTAAGAGAAGTACAAGTTAGAAAGGCAAAGGAGCAATGGAATAGAAATCTTGCTCAAATACTTGTCATTTTCTCTGCTTCATAAAGAACTAAACCCTGAGATCGCTTATACTGGGCAAGAGTTATGGTTGATTGAGAAACGAAGTTGAATAATTTCTCTTTTGTACAATTAAAATACTTAAGGGATCATTAAAATATTTTGCATGACATTTACTTCAGATTTTCATGAGAGGAGAAAAAAATTGCTACATTTGATGCAGTTCCAAGGTCTTTCTTTCTTCCCTGCCAGTGTTTGAAACAGCCCATATTTAAATGTATAGAGGTGTCTTTAGAGAATTACAGGCATAGAGAATTATAAATCTGAAACTGGGAGAATCTTTTGGGGAAGTGTACGCTATTGTGAAAGCTCAACAATTCATGCTGAAATAATTAAATCTTTTGGAAATGATTGAATTGGATGTTTTCATATAAGCAAATCTACATTTGTCATTCTGAATCCTTTTTCTGGAAAGATGTTTTCTCTCCCACCTGTGTAGGTAATTAAAAGTAGTTACCTGATGATCATTCTTTATCAAACATTTTCATTCACGCAAAAAAAATGTTTTGGGTCAAGACCTTGCTTATCAAATTTTATTCTTCAAAGGAAAACTTTCTCTAGAAGCTATTATTCACTTGCAGGGAGTAGGTTTTAAAGCATTAATTCACACTTCAGTAAGGTATTCACAGCACAGAACATCTCTCTCTTGGTGGCTAGGCTCAGTGCCTGAATTCCACAAGGATATGATGTACCATCTTGAAAAGCTGGACCACTTCCCTAAGCACTAGGGTTTAGAGCAAGAGCTGTTGCTTCTTAGAACTTCACTTCTCCTATGAATATTGTTGGCTCAATTTATTTTAATGTAACGAAGCGAGAAAAGGTAGGAATAAATTGCTTACATAGAAACATTTAACCATCTTGCTGGCTTGGGCATCACAAAAAGAAGCACAAGAAAACCTACCAGAGTTTGGAGCCTGCTGCAGGACAGAGATAAAAGTAGAAACAGTAAATTGGCTGTGATACGAAGGGTAGGTACATTTATTCACTAGAGGCAAGTTGGCAATTTAGTGTTCAATGACAAACTTGTCTCTCTAAGGTTCACCTTTCAAAGTCCTCCTTTCAGACCTCAACTTACATCTCCAAAGCCTTGTATCAACTTGAGTCTTTATGGTCTAAGTACTAGCTACTTTTTACCTTTCTTCTTTTAGAAAAAAAAATGCCCTGGTCCCCTTCTCTACTTACTGAAAATAGAATGAAAAAGAAGAAAAAAGAAAGCTCACTGAACAGTGGAGTATGTAGCCAGTGTGTAAATGGCTCTCTCCTACCTAAGTAAACATAAATAAGGGGTGAGAAACCCTCAGGTATAACACTGTGATCCTGAGCTCTTTCCAAAAGTTCCTACAGTCAGAGAAGTACTCAAATTTTATCCCCTTACCTCTCTGACTGCCATGATGAGGCTTAAGAAATGGAAGCAGAAGAGAAGAATTCAGATGCTATCAGATGAGGTCAGGGTAGTATCAACGTAGACAGAAGAGAAGAATTCACAATGGAAAAGCTGATGAGAGTGATCTATCTTCATTAAAAGGAAATGAGGGAGGTGATAGCTGTCCAACTCCCTGTCTCAGATAAGCAAAGAAAAATGACTGCCATAGGGGGAGCTACTACTCTGGACCAAAAAGAAAAAAAAAATCTTCTCTTCAAAGCACATAATCTTGCAATCCATATGATCTATATAACAACCATTGTTTAGTTTTATAACCCACCATCCTGATTTTGTGGTTGCTTCCTCACCTCTGTGTTGCATGCCTACCTTAACAATGGCATAGAAGATGGTGATAGGTCTTACATCAAATAATAATGATGCCATTTTGAAAATTTTTGACATAGAGAGAACTGATCATGGTAAGATCTCTCCTGACAACTTCATCTGAATTCTAAACCATCTAAAGTGAACTAGGTATACTTTCTGAAGGACTCCTACATTCAATTAAGTGGCAAATTGATCCTGCAAAATAATCAAAAGAAGGATGTACAACAAATAAGTGATTTCTGAATTGCATGGTTTCTTGCTAATGAACATCAATTTATCACATATGTCTAAGGTTCAGTTGAAGATTGATGAAACAAATTGATCTCAGAATTATCTCTCCCCACAAAGGGGATCAAAGCCCTGGGAGCTAGGCATGTGAATATGATCCATAGTCAAAATTCAGTCTTTTTGCAAATGAACAATGAAGTTTATATATCCCCCAAAGTGAGATCTCTTGTGACTATTTTTCTAGCAGAACAAATGAGAACAAAACACAAATGTCATATTTTTAAAGTGACAATCGTTCATACCATGGAATGTTGTGTATCACAAAGAATAGAGCAATCAATGTTAATACTTGATACCAATCAAAAGACTCTTGTTATTCTCAATACAGATAGTTCCTGAAATATCACTTCATTGAAATCCAATAAAAGGCAACTAGTCTTGTGTATTTTGGTTGTCAGAAAGTATAAAGTATAAACTTATCATTTAGGTGGAATAACATCCCTATTCTATATAAGAACCACCTATTTTGAAAACTTTTTGAATATGGTGTAATTTTCTCTATGACTGTTATACTTGGATATTTATAGAGATTTAATTTATGTTTGATGTACATTATATTCCTTCCATACTTTTTCTTAACATAGACCTCGGAATTCTTCTACAGTAGAATCAACATTTATACACATTATAGAGTTCACTGAGACTTGAAGTTAATTGTACATTAAGTTTATGGGTAATATTAACTTTTAGATAGGACATTCTCAGCCTTAAAATTATCACTATTTTAAAACATAGATGACTATTTAAGATTTTTTTTTATGTTTAGGTTTACAGAAGAATGCAGAATTGATATGGGATGGGATACAGAAATACCTATCTCTGACTGCTTACTGAGTTTCTTTCCACAGAAGGTAAGTACTGTTAATATTTCCATTTAATGGAGGAGAAAATAAACTAGGTGAGAATTCTAGGTTTGCTACTTTCTATCTGTATTAGGACCCTGTTCATTTAACCCTACTCTGTTTTCCTTATCAACATCTGCCAGAGCTAAGGATGAGTAAGTCTGAATCAACTCACCTTGCTGCAAGCTCTTTCTTATTTACACATTGGATGTATCTCTCCAAAACAAGCATGCTTGTCAGCAAAGGATGACCTTCCAGAACAAGGTGAATATGCTCTCAGTAAATCCATATAAATAACTATGTTGTCTTGCTAGAAATTCTAGAAGTGTTAAAACCCAATGCCTTTTGGCTCTCAATTTTGGAACTTATTTGAAAATTTAAACCCTGCTCCATATTTTTGTGCTAGAGAGCTTTTCAACCATGGTGTTCTGAAATCTAGTACTGATGATTCTTTGCTGTGAGAGTGGTCCTGTACGTTCATAGAATGGGAAACAGTATCCCTGGTTTTCATCCATTGGACACTACTAATGCCTTCACATTGGGGCACCCAAAAATATCTTCAGACACTGCCAAATGTTCTGAGGGGCCAAAGTACATCTGCTTAAGCATTGTGGCTCCAAAGTGTTGTATTAGATCACACCAAGGAATATCCAACAGTCCCTGGTCCATAGAGATAGCATGACTCCATTTCCCAGAGACAAAGACAGCTTCCATGGTAGAGCTCTTGACCTGAAAGTCTATTTATTCATGTGTCTCTTGTCCAGAGTATAATTAACTGTGCAATTGGGCTTTTAACAGCTCTGAAAAATCATGTTAACTTTGTTTCTTAAAATGCGATTTCACTTCATGCAAAAATGACAAAAGATGGTTTCACTTATTACCTTTACTTATATAACACATCTGGTCACTGTTATTCTAAATTTTTTTTTTTTTTGAGACAGGGTCTCACTTTGTAGTTCAGGCTGGCCCTGAGCTCACTATGTAGCCCAGGCAAGCCTCAAACTCAGCAATCCTCCTGGCTCTGCCTCCCGAGTGCTGGGATTACAGGCGTGAGCCACCACGCCCGGCATGGTCACTGTTATTCTTAAAGCAAAAACCTTCTAACTTACATGCTCACAGAGCAAGTTGTAAGAGAAACGTTTTGTCTACTTACATCACTCAGCATGTGAAACATGAGGCTTTTGGCAGGACAATACATAGCTATCAAGTCAGTTTACTTCCAAAAGACAGGAAAGGCTTGTGTCTGATTCTCCCCTTTGCCTGAGGAGGGAGTGACAGCACTATCTACCTAACTTGGAGCAGATGTCACCCCTGCACAAGGTAACAAAATGGCATTTACTGGGCATGGAAGCTGCATCGCAGTGTGAAATGCTATCCAGTAAAACTTGCCAGGCACACTACTAAGCTATCTTGTTGCTATGTGAATCCGACCTGCCAGTAACACCTGGTCTACTGCTAGCAAAGAGCTGGATGTGATTGGAGGGAACATGCAAATAATCCATATTTAATGAGTCTCTGGTTATGTTTTAAAAGCTTTCTCTGCTCTTCTTGCCTGAGCACCCTTTACCAAAATATGGAAGAAGTAACTTTATTTCCCTTTTAATTAAGGCATTACCTGGTATGAGTCCTATACATAGGTGGGCGGACAAAACATGCTCAGGGAAAATGCTCAGGGCTGATTACCTGGCAGTATGTTGTATATCCAGGGAAATGCTGCTTTACCTTCTGGATGGAAGGCGATGGGAATAATAATATGTAAATTGATGTATCAAGATTTCTGAAAGCTCAGCATTATTTCCCCTTGCCCAAAGATTTTACCTACCTTATTAACTCTTCTAACCATCCAGCCTTTTTTGTTGTTGTTGTTTGTGTAATTCCTGTTTCCTCCCATTTAGCACAAAGAAAAAAAGCATTAGTAACACTCTTGCTTTTAAATGAACCCTATTAATATTCGTCTTTGCAAGGGACACTGGGATAATTTTGATAAATGTGGCCACGAAGCTGATCTGACAGAGCTGAGTGTGATGTCTGTGTGTTCATGGGGAACTGCTTCATGCACAAATGGGGGCACAGACTGAAATGGGGAGTCTGAGCCACAGCTCACAGCCTAAAATATAAGTGTAATTGTACTTCAAACAAACTAAGGCAAAAACACAGCACAATAGCAATCATTATGGAGATAAAGGAGATCCTGATTGTTTGCAACCGAGAGGTTACTCATGGGTGACCATCTTCAGTGCTCGCAGCCTGGCTGGCAAGACCGAGGAGGCTGCCAGGAGGGTAATGCAGACAGACCTACGCTGGTAGGAGAAAAGGGCTCAGTGTACTTGGAGATGTAGCAATTTCTCACCCTGTCTCCTGTTTCTCCAATGCTGTAGAAGTGGCCCCTGAAAGACTACATAACTTAGGAAGTGATTAAATTTGTATAATGGAAATCAGGGGGAAAAGGAGAAAAGGAAAACAAAAACTAAAACAAAGGCAGGCTACCATTACTGAAAAACCTTTACAGTAGATCTCAGAAGTTCTTGAAAAAGGATCATTCCACATACACAGATCGCCTGAGGTGAGCCTCATGAGAGAGGTCAGCTCTACAAGGGAATGCATAAATAAGCAGCGAGGGCTAGAAGGGTAATGGCAGCATGAAGACAGTTATTCTAATGTTCAAAAGGATCTTCTGCCCTAAGGAAAAAAAATCTGAATATGAACATGTGAATGAAAGAAACACAGTTCACCTTTTTACAACAGCACCAACATAAAGCTCTTTCTTCTTTCTACTTGTCACTTATTAATTTTTATTATGAGTGCTGGTATATTTTGGGAATAAGGATTCACTTTTTGAATTTAAATTTATGTAGTGTATCTTAGTGTCTTCGAATAAGATGCAGCAGGAAATGAGTAGATAAGGGAGTGAGGGAAGTATTGGTAGTGGCTGGAGCTTTGGTGATTGCATTTTAGGAAGAAATGCCCAACTTGGGAAAAGATGATGATAGAATAAAATAAATGTAAGACCACAGGTACCTCAGAAAGATTTTTCTTGGATGAGCTGTAAAAAAAAAAAAAGGACATAATGTGAGAATTACTCATGAATTGAATGTTACTTGACTGTTTCTGAGAATCAGAATGAAGAACTAAAGATTACATGGCTATCATTTATTGGGCATGTGCTGTATAACAGGCTTTATTTAAGAATATCTTATTTAATTACATTTGAAATGTGTATATTACTATATTCACTTTACACATAAACTGAAGCCTAAAAAGTCTAACTTTATCACAGGATAAATGACATCCCTGGCAAGGTAAGAACCCAGGTCATGTCTCCAAGATTTTATAGCCTACAGGTTCAAGATCCAGGTCTGTCTGACTTCAGAACAAAAGCTCATCATTCCACCTGCTCAGGTTTGTTTTTTAATTTAACAGTTGTTTTAGGAGATGCAAAAAGAAATCTCTTCCCTTAAACTAAAGTAGTCATGGTAGCTACTGCTGCCATTAGCCATCCATATAATTGTCACTCTTTCTTAAAAGCAAACCCATGGTAATTTTGTTAATACATCCCTTCTCAGAACTGAAAGCCCACACCTAGCCTACATTTTGAAGTTGACTTGACATTTATGTTTGACTATATTGTCTTTGGGGTAACACAGCCATCTTTTTCTCAACTTGGTTACTAGAAATACAGCTGATAGAGGTTTCTCCATCTGATGGCTCAATCAGAACCCAGTAAGCACCAAGTAGACTGCTTGGAAGTAGAATATATGGGCTGGGGAAGCACATCCTGAGCCATATGACTCCACATTTGGAACAAAGAAGGAAAGAATACAGCCCACATAGCTTACAGAACAATTGTTCCTGCACAAAACTCTGGTCTAATTGATTTGGACACCACCACTAATTTTCACTCAGGCATCTGTTAGCATGCATTAGTGGGTGTCGTTAGGTAAGGAGATACAGATTAGATGAGGAGCAGACCTCGAAGGCCCTCGTTTGGGAGGTTGAAGCAGACGGCACAATGACAATAGACAGAGTCTGTTCACACTCCAGCAAGGTCAGAGACTTTTGCTGAGAGAACCCTGAAAGGAAATGACAATGGCCAGGGAGCCAGGGCAGCTGTGCACCAAAGTCTGATCCTTTCATGTGTTTTTCTAAATAATAAGTATTCTTAGACCTTCTAAAGACAAAACTAGGGTGGTCTGCATAGCACAGAGCCAGAATACACATACAGTATAATCGAGGATTAATGATGCTTTCTTTCTCCCTCTTTCCAACTTTCATTCATTTCTGTGCAGTACTCAGCATCCAGGGACCATTCCAAGGCTCACTCTTACACAAAAAAAGGCAGTTGATAGATGGCTGGTTAGGTCAGAGTTGTCCAAATCATCTCCTATTGCAAACGGCTGGGAAACGCTCGTGTTTTATGTATTCTTTCTTATGCAGCCATACACAGATACATACTTAACTAATGCTGAAAATCAGTCCTCATCCACTGGGATGTGTTTTTCAGTTGAGCAAGTCAGAAAAATCATTTGATGCCCTCAAGGAAATCCTCCATGAGCTGGTCTGTGCTGATGAGTCCTCTCTCCACGAATACATTTAAAAGCTTATGAACCTTTTTCAGGAGCAGGACAACGTTATGCATTGCAAATAAGGGGGAGAAAGAAAAGGCTGTCTCCATTCAAAACAGAAAAAATCCTATGGATATTTCTATAAGTGATACAGACTTAATCTTTCCATTATGGTTTTTAGCATCTTTTATAAAAGATGCCTCTAATCATTTCACTCCTGTTTTAAAATCTTTTTTTATCCTAGTCTGCAAAGTAAAGTCAAATCTCCCTATCAGAGTGCTCAAAACTCATCATTCTGATTATTCCAGGTTGAGCTCTCTTAATTCCTCTCCGTGTTCCTTTTGTTCTATTTGAAACAGACCGTGTACTACTTCCTGAGCACTTAAAGTACTTCTATACTTATTCATCTCTTTCTTTTGTTCTTTTTGCCTTTGTGCACAACTGTCTTATTCAGTGAGGTCTTACGCCATAGTTTCTACACAGAGAAATCCTCCATATTCCAGACCAAAAAAACCCTTTCCCTTATGTGTGTCTTCTGGATTTTGTTGAGATTTCCATAGTAGTTACTGAGCATCTTGTTTACATTTATGTTCTTCCCTTCTCTCAACTTCCTTGCTTGACACTCATGCACGTTGAGTCATTGATGGTAGGGTTATGCTCTTTAGTCATTTTTGAATGTCCAATATCTGACACAGTGCTTGTAGGAGCTTAATAAATATTTACTGAAGTGATAAATTTATGAATGGATCTGCTAATGAATATAACTGTCTTAGTAGCAAATGATGGAGTGATTAATTGTTTGAAAGGAGCATATCTTTCAGATCTTTGGTGGCATTGAGAGCTGCATACATCTTAAAATGTCGTGTGGTAACTTGTTACATAAAGAAGTGATGAGCATACTATCTTAGAATATCATCAGTCTTCAAAGGAAGGAATTACTTTCTGCAGTACTATTTTGAGGGCTCTGTTATTGTGGACTTTAGTGGATCCTTGAAAAATTTTGAGTCAAAATGAGGTGACAGAGAACAATGCTGAAAATGCCCTGAAAAGCACAACTGAAAAGTAATAGTCACCTGTGGTTATAGATTAGACTCACCAGAAAAAATCAGCAAGGTCACATCTTAAATTGATAGTGAATAAAGATAAATCTAGCAACAGTATTTGCTGAGATGTTCTTGCACTCCTACTGCCTTAATGAGATGAGAGAATCAAACTGAAGCACTTTTATTAATCACATTTTTATGTGATGCCCTTTTTTTTTTTTTTTTTTTTTGAGACAGGGTCTCGCTTTGTAGTTCAGGCTGGCCCTGACCTCACTATGTAGCTCAGGCAAGGCTCAAACTCAGCAATCCTCCTGCCTCTGCCTCCTGAGTGCTGGGATTACAGGCATGAGCCACCACGCCTGGCACTGTGGTTATGTGGTATTGATTGGTGGTGGGCGTGAGTCACCATGCCCAGCATTGTATGTGGTTACCGGGATCAAACTCAGGACCTTGCCCTTGGGAGGGACGCGCTGGAACCACTGAGCTAAATCTCCAGCTCCCTTTCATGTTATTTTAAACAAGATAATGCTACCACTTCCATTTTAAATATTATAACCAGGGTTACATGAACTAATGTAATTCATCCAGGTCACAGCACTAAAGAAGCAGCATCAGAATCAAATCATTATTCTGGTTTTAAAGGGATGCTTACTCTCACTGTGTAATAACTTTGTTCCTTTTCTCCTTATAATATGAAGCATCATATGACAGAGAGAATACAGAAATTAAAAGAGGACCAATGCACTACTGAAGAAGGCTTGAAAAGGAGTGAAGGAATGAATGAGGCAAAGTTCACTAAAAGTTACAGGAGTTGGTGCAGTGGAAGTTCCTCATGGAATAGTCTTTTGGTGCACTTTTTTTTTTTTTTTTTGAGACAGGGTCTCGCTTTATAGTTTAGGCTGGCCCTGAGCTTACTATGTAGCCCACACAAGCCTCGAACTCAGCAATCCTCCTGCCTCTGCCTCCCGAGTGCTGGGATTACAGGCATGAGCCACCACACCCAGCACTTTGGTATGTGGTATTGATGGCTGGTGGGCATGAATCTCCACGCCCAGCATTGTATGTGGTTATGGGGATCGAACTCAGGACATTGTGCTTGCGAGGCAGGCACCAGAACCACTGAGCTAACCCTCCATCCCTCTTGGTTCACTTTTAGGCAATAGTAAAGAGACAGTACATATAGGGTCTGTGTTAGAGAGGATGGAAATGCTCTGCTGAAGCCAAAAGCCAGGGTTGTCCATCTGTCCTAGCTTTAATGGGATTGACCAAGCTTTGCTATCTCTGCTTTCTGCCAAACAGATTCAGAAGGCATTAGTGTTAGTAACCTGGGAGCCATTTTTGGCTATATAAGTGGCTACTAGCAGAATTTATAGACAGTAAAGCTTGATTAAGAGCCAGCCTGTAGCAAAACTGGAGAGCACACAGTTCATCCTCAGTAGCTTCTATGTTCTTAACTTTTCCCTTTTTCTCAATGACCATTGGTTGGGAAGGGAAGAATTTGGAACATTCTAGCAATTTAAAACAAATCATTTGGTGGCATCTGCTACTCATTTGTCTTTTCTGTCCTCACCCAAATAAGTGTATTTCTTTTAATCTCTGTCTTAAACCCTTTGACAATTGGGTCATTACAATGGAGGTTAAAACTGGCTAGGTACTTAGATAAGAACATTCTTGCTGTTGATAACCACTTCCACAGCTGTTATTAAACCTTTTTCTTTTGTTGAATTGGTAAAGTCTTTGATTGATTTATTCATAGCCCAACTTTTATTTCCCTGGATAAATTAACCATTTTTCCCTCATGGATAGTATGGGGTACACAAAAATCCACTTTTATATTCAATAAACTTTCAGAAATTGGTTAAGTATACTAGTGCTTTTTATATTATATTTCTCCTCTACATAATTACTAAACCAATTACATAACATCAAGGTAAAGTCCTATATATGTATTCTTTATGTAAAGAAAAGCCAAAGGTCCTGTTCACTTATCCTACTTCATAGGACAAAGAGACTGTCTCTTTAAAAGAAGTTAAAGCTTTCCCCCAGCCCTGATATTATTCTTTAACTGACCATCTTCTATGGTGCAATGCCTCTGGCGCTCAGATCCCCACTGCGCTGTGCCCTGAGAGTCTGGTCATTGAGTTCCATCAATGGCAGCCCCCCTCTGGCCTCAGAGCAGGGTTGCTCGTTTCTCTGGTTCCCACACCGCAGCTGCTCTATACACTGGCTGTGGCCTTCCACCATAAAGCTGCAGCTCTTCTCAAATGCTTTCTACACAAAGTTTCCAGAATCTCTGGCTTTTCTAACTGTTCTTTACCTTGACACTCTTCAGGCCTACAACTGTTAACAAATTCTTGTTACCACCCCAGGGCATGCTATGGACTACTCCACACCTGTGATATCCTTACTTTTATCTCCTCCCCAAATATATTCTTAAAAACTGCTGTATTAAATTTCTTTGACATTATAGAGTTTATATTTACACCGAGTTTACTGTCTGCTATGGGGAGCCTGACTGATGAATACAGACTTACAACTCAGATTTACCTTTAATCTATAGTCTTCCATCCTGAAATTAGATTGTTGAGAAAATCAGAAAAAATAAAATAACACCACTGAGGCAGAAGTCCAAAAAATAACAATTTAGAATAGAAATCAACAGAAAACTAGACAGATATCCCACACCAGATATTGGTCGTTATTTTGTGGCTCACATTCCCTAGTAAACCATGCTTCCTAGCCAAGGTTTTAATAGCAAAATAAAAGGTTTGGAGTGAGCTCTCATCTCCCCAGGCCAAGGGCATATTTCCCAGTTACTTCTAAATGACTCCTTTTAAAAAATATCCAAAATATGAATTGCCATGAAATATTGTCTTTTTTCCAACAACCATTAAATTCATTTGTATCAGCAGTATGATTAATGACATCTTGTGAAAGATAAATTGTCCCTTATAAGGCCACAGGGTAGCATCCAGCACTCTATCAAGACTCAGGGTGAAATTTCAGAATTTCAGGAAGGTATCAAATAATAACATCTAAACCAAAGTACATGAAATGAGTGGATGATGAGGAAATAAAAGCTTTTTTCATGTCTTCATTTACAGGTAGTGGAATTAGCAGTTAATGGGGGAGAGGACAGAATAGAAGAGAAAAGAAAAAATAAAGAAAAGGCAGAAGGGGTCCTCTGATACCTGGCATAGCTCAGGGCTGTGAATCATCAGTACAGCCCAGGAGTAGCAAGCAGGGACAGTGACCTGTCTTGTCAGGTTTAGCCTCCTATACATTTGGCAAGCAAAACAGGGGGTCTAAAATAGTTTTTCTACAGGTTCCATGTGACTTGTTACTGGACCCAGACAGCACAAAAGGGCTGATTAGTGAGGCAAAAAAGAGATCTTCTCCTGAGATGACTTCCAAAAGCTGCTTCTTGCAGCACAAAACACCCTTTGAAATTGCAGAACTTGCTGGGAAAAGCATTCTCCCTTTCGAGTAGTTCAATTTTGTTTGGAAGTCCTTTCAAAGAAAACTTTAAAAAAATTTTGAGAAGATCACCTCCAAGTTCCAACAATCCTTACTTTGAATCCCATATCAAGAAGTAAGAATTCAAAGAATAATCTTCCCTCAAAGTTGTCACACTGGCCTGTTGGCCAGTGGCCTTAGGTAGAGAATCCATCCCTCTTATGGAAAGTAGAAAGGTTGGGTGATGGCCTTTTTGATCAGCTGTGGTTGTCAGTCAAGTCTCAAGGATATCTGCTGTGGTTTGAGTGGCCATACAGACTGTGATATATGTCCTACCACATCAGGGCTGCCAGTTGGAAGACACTGTCAAGTGGTAATTCTTAAATGGTGCAGATGCCTAAAAAAAGAGTGATTCAATTTTCCTCTCTTGATGGAATAAAATTGCTCCCTGGGGTGGGACAGATGTCATGTTCCCATCACTGTTTCAGAAATTTTTTTACCAAGTGTATTCTTTAAATGAATGAAGCAAGAAAGTAGTGATGTAAGAGAAAGAACACAGAGGAAGAAGCAGTTTAATAATAGACAATCAGGCAATAGGTAATTAAACCCTGCATTGAAGGATTATGCAAATCATTCAGTACCATGGAGAGCAGGTCACATGTGAATGCTTCATTGGAACACTCCAATGAAGCATTCAGCTTGTGTTTATGAACAAAAGCCCAAGGAGCAGAAAGGACAGGAAGAAGAGTGATGGAAAAAGAAGGAAGGGAAGAAAATGGAAAGAGGGAAGAAGACAGAGACAGAGAAAGAGGCAGGGCATTAAGCATTCTACTTAAAATTTAGAGGGAAATAGGAGAACATGACATGTTACTCTTTATTTCTCTTTTACTCTACCAAACCTCTCAGTTGTTGCTTTAACAAACAGGCATCATTTTAAATTAGGGAGAGAATTATATAGAATTTATGTAGTATATATAAATTTATTCTTCTCAAGGTCTCATACAAAAATTCCAGACTTTAGTCATGGAATTCCATGGTTTTAGTCATGAGATTCCTTATAGATAGAAACAGTCACTATGAGGCTAAGAAGCTCAAAATTAAAGGGTGATGCAGCAAAAATACAAGATATTCTTGTGTTTAACTCCCATTAAAAGAAATGATTGACTATCTAGCTCTTTGTTATTGGACATCTGGGCTTGGATACACAGGAGACCTCCTTCTGAAGACCAACACTCATGCATTCCTGTGGCAAACAAGCCACTGTGATACCACTCAAGGTTCTCATGTGCTTCCAAACCTATTTCACATCTCATTGCTTAGCTGGGCGAGATTTGATTGTATATGCTCTCCGGTCTCTAACTTGGTGTAGAAAATCAACAAGTTCTGAAGCAAAACTCAGCTTTATTAAAGGAAACAGAGTGGAAGACCAAGGTAAAAGCCTGGAAATAAAATCAGAGTAAACAATCTCTATTTACAAGTCAGCCCAGCCATAAGTTAGTGGACAGTGAAGGAGGACTGTCTCTCATAAGCACATGGCACTCACCATTGCCTGTTGCTTATTGTTACCAAAAATAGAAAATTTTAGTTCACACTTGAAGTATTGATCTCCATATTACACATGAGAACTACATATCCCAATCCTGGCTGCAAAGGTCAGTTTCAATTCAATTATATCATGCTTATTGAGCTCCTAGCTCAAGGCAGTGTAGGGGAAAATGCACAATTGACTTAGAATTCTTTGAGGTTCTCCTGTGACCCAGGGAAGGAGACAGGCATATGGACAACTACAGTGCAATAAAATAGGTAATATTGTTAAATGTAGTGAATAAAATAAAGGGTTTTGAGAATGAAGTTTTATCACTTGTGGCTGCAGGAAATCTCTCTGAGAACACAACATTCTGATAGGTCTAAGGGAAGAGTAAGGTGAATACTAATATTATATTGAAGAGGAAAAGAAGAAATCCTGGGCTGAGGAACCATGTATAGAGGCTATAAAGTTACAAAGTCTAATGAGTTTTTATGTCTCGTGATAGTTATGAAAGCAAGTAGATGCATACAACTGAAATATGGTAAATGTTCTCTACATAATGAGAGACAAAATGTAAGGTGGTAGGAAGTTCACAAGAAAGATGAAATCATGCTGAAGCATGGGACATTATTCAATAGATAATGTGGAATCCTTCAAGTGTTGTGAGTTGGACAGTAGCAGTTGGTGTTGTGTTTTCGAAAGGCAGGTAGAACAAACAGGTGGTGGATGAATCAGAGAATTTTAGATTAAAGGAAATTGTTGCAATTTTCCTTCAGGTCTACTGCTTCACACTTTGTTTTAAATAGTACATGAGTTTCCTATTCCTGCCATTATAAATTAACAGAAACTTGTTAACTCAAAGTAGCACAAATGTATTATGGTTTTAGTGATTAGAAGTTCAATATAGGCCTCAAGTGATAAAAATACAGGTGTTATGATGGCTGAATATCTCCCAAGACTCTAGGGAAGATGCCTTTCATTGTCTTTCCTAGCTTTGAAGGCCATCTGCATCCCTGAGCTCCTGCTCTGTCTCTGCCCTCAAAGCCAGAAATACAACATCAAATCTCTGTGTGTGTGTTTCTCTATTTCTCTGTCTCTGTCTGTCTCTGTCTCTCTGTCCCTCTGACTCTGATTCTTTGACTTTGCTATACTTTTCCTACTTAGATTCTTTCACTGACATTTATGATCGCATTGGACCCACATAGACAATCCAGGGTAATTCTCCATCTCAAAGTCATTAATCAACACAACAAGGTCTTTTTTTGGTTATGCAGGGCAATACACTCCCAAGCTGCTGGGATTAGCACATGAACATCTTTAGTTTGTGGCATTAGTCTGCCTACCACAGATGTCTTCCAATCAGAAAGTGAGTTATGAAGCACAAAACGTGAGTGAGAACTCTGATAATAACTACAATAATGTGTACTCAAGGCACATGTAAGAGGTCAGTCTACAAAATGGCTCTAGTCATTGTCTTACATGGGTGAATCAGAGCAGCCAGACAAGGGGCTGCATGGATCACCTTACTGCTCCACTGAAACCATCTTTTATTATTCCCTATAAATGCTGAATAAAGATTCAGGAGGAGTATAAAAGATAGCAAGATCTCAATGTTAAGGGAGAGATAAATAATTCTTCTGCAGAATAGTGGATTTAACATTGGAAAAACTGAGATAATTCTGTCCTTGACTAACAAGCTGGAAATTTGTATTCTGAAGTTGTGTGTATGCACATTACTGTGTGTGTGTGTGTGTGTGTGTGTGTGTGTGTTTGACTGGTTATTAAACCTAGGACTCTAATGCTCAACTACATTCCTTGCATGTCTTATTTTGAAACTGGGTCTTGTCATGTTGCCAGGTAGAACTCAAACTTATAAACTTCCTACACCAGTCTGTCTCAGCTCTGGCATTGCATATTTTTATATGCATGGTCAAAGTTACAACTGTGATAAAATCTTTCTGTAAGCATACAGAACAAAAATGCCTTGTGTTTGGGGCATCATTTTCTAATCCTTGATGCTTTCGAATGTTTGATTTGTCCTTATTCTAAATTATATTTTCCGTGCTTACAATACATGGAAATATATTCTGAAGTCAGAGTATAGATGATATAAAAATACTGTACAGTAATACTTGGCCTGGGATGTAGCAAACATCACATTTGTGCCTCATTTACTATGCAACTAGGACCTAACTAATAAACAATGTCGTACCCCAATTATGTTGAGTGCTTTGTGATATTTTGGAATAAAAATCACATATGTGAAAATACTTTGAACAAAATTTGTAACTGGGGGAGGTGGTTGTTCATTCATTAGTCAGGTGGAATTTGTCATTCATGATCTACGTTAAGTGTACAGTGCCCAAGGATACACATGCAAGTTCATTGTGGGCATTGCCATAAAGAAGTGTATAAAATGTGTGTTCATTTCACTTCATTTGGGAGCTGAGTAAGTACTCATGAGTGTGATGATTGGAAAAATCCATTTAAAATAATGTAGGCAAGTTTTCACTGCGAGTCAGACTCGGTGTTTGGGGGGAGTCCACAGCTTTTGGGTGACACTGAGTGCAACAGCATCATAAAAATGAACATTTGGCAGAATCTTCCACTTACCGGGAAGAAGAGTGCTCTCCAGAACTTACCACAGACCCAGTTCCTTAGTGCTGGCTAACACTGGGTAACACATTCCAGGATGTCACATTTGTAGTTCTTCAATGTGTGTGGAAGAAGTAGTGATTGGAGAATGACAGTGAGTCCCATATGCTTCCTTTCTAGATCACTTCTGCAGCAATCTGCTTAGTATATAGGTTGACAGAGCATTTTTCAGCTAAGGTTGCACATTTCATGTGGTTCTGAAAAATTCTGCCTCTTTCACATCATCGCTATTTTCAAAGACTTTGCAATTGGACTATAACTATCATTGTAACTAAGCAAAATATGGAAAAAGGCCCCAACTTGCTTACTTTTTCCACAGCGCGTTGACTCAAAGGACCTACTGAGATAGCAATTTCATTAAGTGTGAAGACTTGTATTTGCTAAGATATTGTTTCTCGATTATAAGGAAAGGTATTGGCTCTTAGCCCTCACTGTGATATTACTTTTGCTTCTTTTCATCTTTGGTATGTATACCCACCAGGCAAAGGGTGTAAACTGGGAAATATATGAGTCAGTAATGACAGTATGATGTCGTGAGCATTAACTCCACACTTACCTCCTTGACTGAGCTGTAGCTGTCAACCATGCCATTCACCTGTAAGTGATGGGCCACAACCCTCTTGGCTATTTTCATCTGTGACCACATGCACGTGCTGAACTAGTTCTAGCTAAAGTACAGTCTGGTATAGAACTGAGCAGCTCATTCAGGAATAGAACCCATAACTTAAAATATGATTTAGACAGACAAGCTGTCTAATGAACCCAAGTATGTCATATGTGTAGTTCTAATAATAAAGCAAGAAACACAATAAATTTTACAATGACAAAGTCAGACCCAGACATTCTGGGATAAAGACTATTTCTAATTAACTGTGAGCATAAAACTCAGTCTTAATTTCTCTGTCTGTCTCTCTGTATCTTTGTTTCTGTCTCTTCCTGTCTCTGTCTGTCTGTCTCTCTCTCTCTCTCTCCTCTGAATTCTCAATCCCTACAGATCCAGAGTACTTACAATAGGCCTTATTTTCTGTTGCTGGAAGACAGTCAATCAAGAATCAAATCCTAAGATACTGATATATAAACTGTCTCTTGAGAAACTTGGAGTCATTGATTTATGGATTCATACACAGATCTTTAGTACCTGCTATTCTCCAAGCTTTATCTCAGACATGGTATTCATAAAGTGAATGAAAGAAATTATCTGATATGCATGACTTTGTTTCCATTTTTTTCCTCAAATATTTTCTTCCCTTTTTTTTTCCTTCCCTAGCCCCTCTTCCTACTTTCCCTTCCCCTTTGAAGATTTTCTTCCTCTCTCACAATACCTATTAAACATTGTGGACTTCATTTACACCGTCTGTTTCTCATGCTAGAAAAATGATGTGATATTTAGATGTGTGTGTCCTATTTATTTCACTTATGAATATGGCCTCAAGGTGCATTCATTTAGCCATAAATGTCACGACTTTATCATTCTTTATGGCTTAGTAGTATTCCATTTTGTAAAAAATTTTAAAGGCCTACATCTTTATCCACTCATAAATTCATAGGCATTTGTTCTGTCCTCATGTGTACAGAGAGGATGTCAGGGTTGAAGGGAGAGTAGGGGAATGGGGAAAAATAAGAATTAAGATACATAATGTGCAGATATGAATTCTCAGTGAGGAATGTGATCATAATGTATACCTAAAATGTACAAATAAACTCAGTTATATATAAAAAATCTGATATGTACTGTATGGGAATGTATAGCGAATTGAGCTGTGGGAAAGTACAGGTGCAGCCTTGAAGAATTTAGGACCCAAAACCCCACAGATAGCTTTTCTATTGAAAGTCAAGATCACTGACAGACTATTCTACCTGTGGCTATTCCAAAGCCACTGTGCCCCAGAACCCTTAGTTTAAATACTACTTTGCTTTCATCAGTAAAGTAAAGATGAAAGAGAAAGACAACTCACATCAGTCAGCTACGTGTTACTAGATCACAGGTGAAAGAACTCTAATAAGTAAAATCTTATTTGGAGTTTTTATCTAAACACGAACACATGATTTTTCATCATGTAATATTATCTTTTGCTTATTAACTTCCTGCCACCTTTTCCTAAAGAACTGGGCTCTCCTAACAAGGCTCTGCCCCCTACAGTGTGACAGGCTGTTGGTCATTGGTCTCAAGCTTCTCAATCCAGGTCCTGCCACCTTTAGAAGGAGGCTTGGCTGGTGACTGTGCCTGTACCTGAAAAGATCCACATCACAGTCCTTCTTTCAAAGTGAAATGGCTGAAAATGGGGAAGTAAGAAGGAGAGGAGTAAAGCCAAAGGAAGAGATGATGAACTCTGTGTTCTGAGAGCTCCAATATATGTAGTGTACAATGCCCAGGGTCATCTTTCCTATTGTTTATGGAAACTGACAGAGAATAAGGTTAACAGAAGAAAGCATAGCCAAGAGGTACAAAAAGAAATGGAATTCTTATCACATCAATTGAATATCCAGAGCCAACCACCAATGAAATAAAACTATATTCACATTTCTTTTTATGTAAGCCACGTTCCCTTCTATCTACTTTACTGACTTTTCTCTGAATTCTTACCATTGATTTATTTACTCTGAAAACATTGGTTGTGGTTTCAATTTCCTTTGCCTTGAAGCTTAGCACCACACAAACTGTGTGTACATATGAAAATGTATGTATATATGCATATTGTATATACATACATACTATACATATGCACATATTCACATATAAATACACACAAATTGAACTCAATAAAGTGACATTTACTGGTCCAAAGTGAACCTCTAAGAATATACTGTGTGCATATCCTGTGCTTGGCCTCCCACGATGTGTCAGCACAGAGATTTGGTAGTGACAGCATTTGCTGTAGTGAAGCTATCATGGGATGGCATGGTGCAGCGGGGAAAGCATTCTATCTGGCTTGAGAGGAAGCCAGGTACATATGCTGAAATATCGCTAACAGACACATTTGACAGCAGGCCTATTTGGTTGTTGAGCAGGGAAGATCTGGGTTCTAGCTTTAATTCTGTTTTCAGCTATCTCTATGGCTACAGGCAAGTCAATCTAACTTCAGTTCTCAGTTCCCTCTTTTGTGAGATGAGGGGGCTGGAGCAGTGGCTTCCACACTATTCTCTGATGATCTTGAAATGTTTTGTGCAGCACACTGAGAAAGAGGAAGTGAAACAGGGTAACAAAGTCAGGCCCTTCCCCTTCTATCTACACTCTCTAAGGCAGAAAAGGTTCCACATTTGTTTACTGAGTTTGATGTCAACTTACAATTCAAGGTGTCTGTGTTTAAAAACATTGAGCTTGATGACTCCTATGTCCCTTGGTTTTAATATTATTTGAAGTGAAGCCCCAAATCAAAATTTCTACCAGCAAATACTATAACTTAACTCACAGAAATTAAGCATCTTCTGTGATTGGTTTTATTTAATTCAAGACTGTTGGTTACATTTGAACATTGAGAATCATCTCATTATCTTAAAAAAAAAAAGAAACGTTATCAGGTTGGGGATTTTGCTCAGTGGTCTTGAGTTTGATCCCCGATACCAAAGGGGGGGGCATCATTTTTTTTTGTCACAAACTGCATCAATGTTAAAAATAAAATTTACTTTGGTAGTTTGTTTATGTTAGTGTTTTGGATGCCATTCAGAGAACCTAAGGAATAGAGAAAGCACAAACCAATTTATAGCACTTTGGCTTAAAGAGAAATTGAGAGGCATGAGGAATATGACTAAAAATCAATGACTTATGTGCCTCTAAGAGCAAGTCTTAGCCACTAGGGAAAAAAGGTACCATAAATATTGTTCAAAATCAAGTCAAAGATTTTTTCTTGTTTTGTCATTATCATTTCTGACAAATATTGTTCCCATGTTTGTGCTATGCTGGATACCACTGCAGATATCTATTATAAAATAAGGTTATGACATGTTTATCTAGTGAGGAACAGAGTGTCAACATAAATATGGCTGTAAAAGTCTCCAGAGATTAAAATATCAATGTCCAAACAAGAGGATAACTCACTTAGAAAGGGGCCAGTTTAAATTTCAAATGATTTAGGTTTCACCCTAAATCTCATTTTACTTATTGGTTGCTTAGAGAAGTAAATCATGTTTTATTAGCATCTGTTTATGTAAGCTACAGATAAAGCATCAAAGCTTTTTTACTCACTCAAATCTCTTAGCTATTCATATTTTTGAATGAATTAAAACAAGAAAAATAAAATTAGGGAAAGATGTGATCCTTTAACTTGACTTGACTTTAACTCCACTTGACTCTATTCTGATCTTGGTATTTTGCTTAGAAAATTGAGAGTTGTGGGGGAAAAGACATCTAGCTCCTGAGAATTCTGAAAATGACATACTTATCAGCCTTGTTCTGTTTTCCTGAACCCTCTTCCTTCTTCCTCCTGCATTTCCCCAAGTAACACCACAATTCACCTGGGAAAAGCTACAGCAGAGATCTGTCAGAGAGGTCATGGTTTGTGACTCCTACCACGCAGGGTCTGTACTTTCTGGCACAGGTTGGTTTTCACTGCAGTCTCCGTGCAGGTCACACAAGGTCTTGCACACACAATTAGTTAAACAGATGTAAATGAGGTCTTTTAAGTAGGTGTCTGGTTTTCCATTAGCTGACTTGGCCAAATCTCCAATCAAGGATGAGAATCAGGGGAGTGGTCGCTGTCTCAGGCAGTGTCCCTTGCCCCTGCACATGGGCGCTCACGTGAATCCTTAGGAGGGTTAACAGTGAGTCCTCACAGTCCCCTCTGCTGACACTGCTGCCCTCCCTCTCCCCAGTCCATGCTCCCAGACTTCCTGGCCAAGCATAGCTGTTCATGATTTGTGTCACAGAGAAGTGTTTCCAGGCAGAAAATGCTGCTGATAATTAATGCTGTGGAGGACTGGAAAAATGCAAAGGCTGTCTTCAAATTTTCCTGTCTTCTCTTTTGTTTGCTTTCCTTTCCTCCCTCTTTTCCACTATGCTCTTTCTATCTCCCTTTCATTTCCCCCTCTTTTCTTCTTGCACAAATTTTTATAGCTAGGTAAAGATTAATTGTGGATTACTTTTTTCATCCTTAAAATAAAATTATAGAGTTTTGAAAAACACGTCAGCTGGCATGGTGGCTCACGCCTATAATCCCAGCACTCAGGAGGCAGAGACAGGAGGATTGCTGAGTTTGAGGCTTGCCTGGGCTCCACAGTGAGCTCAGGGACAACCTGAACTACAAAGCAAGACCCTGTCTAAAAAAAAAAAAAAAAAAAAAAATCAAATCTCCCTTGAAGGGTAAAATTAAATACTGAGTGAAATTTTAAGAGCCAAGTATTAATAAACGGTTTTAAAATTCACAATAGGGTCTCTAAAAAGGAGGAATTTCTTTAAAATATTAAACCAACCCATTGAATGTACAAAATAACAGTAATATAGTGAATCTGACTTCATCTTTTTACTTTATTTATACTTATTTTATTTTTAGGTTTATATGTACTTTTTGTGTGTACTTTACTCTTGTTGAAACAGTAGAGATAAAATGGAGACTCCATCACTATAATTTAAGTCTCAGTTTCCTCAAGAGAAATTGTTGTCATCATTTTAACTCAGTGTCCCTGTTTCATATACTCATATCATCCACTCACATCATCACTCAGTATGCTACTGAGGCAGTTATCATTGCACTCTTTGTATTGATACATGGCTACTTAAAAACAATAAGGATCAATACATCCAGTCAATATTGGTTTAACATTTTCCATATGCTTTTAGATGCTGGGAGCTGAACAGTCAATATAAATTATCAGGTGAAATAAATTTGTACCTTCCTGCTACTTAGATGCCAGGCAAAGGTACAATCTGTAAAGAAGATAAAGAAATACAGAACAACAACAATAAGACACAATTTCTGATGTTAAGAGAGAAGAAAAGAAGATTAGGCAAAGTAGAGGTTGGGGTGAGGGTTGTTTGCAGCTGTCAAAAGTAACATTTTAATAAAAAATAGGGTAGTAAGCACAAATGTAGATTAGAAATAAAAATAAAGCCAGAAACATCGAGAGATGTATTGAGATATGACACATTGTTGATATTTCTATATATTGTTACTCCCAATTCAATGAAATAAATAGGGTTACTTTTCCCTTTTAGAATGTTTGTGCTTGGCTCCATAGCTAAGGGGTTAGAGCACTGGTCTTGTAGAATGTAATAAAGCAATACTAATGGTAATAATGTGAATAGGGCAATTTACCAAGGATATACATTAAATAAAATACTACAAATCATATTTACTGGTGTGTGCTTTTATGTACTTATGAAATTCAGTCTCTAAAATAGTTGTGTACATGTGTTAGGTTTGAGATTTATGTACTTGCTGATTTTGGGAAACTATTAACAATTACTACATCAAATATCTCTTCTACCTTATATTCTCTGGCTTTGTGTTGTAGGATTTTACCAATTCATGACCTCACACAGATCAAGAAGACTTATTTCATGTCTTTTATCTGTTTTCCACAAGACAAAGTGATTAAATTTGGGCTAATTTATACTGATCTATCTTATTGTTCATTGATTGTCTTTCTTGTGTCCGGTCTCCTGATAAGGTCACCAAATTAATTCTTTGTCCTCATATGCTTTCATTTTCTCTTAGCTCTTCTGTATGATTTCCATCACTCTATTGAAATTATTTATCTCTTCATACCTGTTACAAATGTATCCCACTAAATTCCCTGACATTTATTGTAGTAATTACACTCTATTCTGTTATTTTTAATATTTTAGTTATCTCTAGGTATTTTTCTATTGGTTATAATATCTCTTAAGATTCATTTACTTTCTTGATTGGTAAGCAATATGATACATACCACAATATCATATTACATGATAAGAATTGTGCATACAGAATAGTAGAGAATGAAAATAATGGATTTCTATCTAGGCAAAGACCAATGTCATCCACCTTGAGGCTATTTAAGTCAAAAGTTGGGTCAATCAAGTCTATATTTAACTTGATTCTGGGCTTTGTTTTGAACCTGCATCACACCACAACATAGCCTCTACATATAACTACAAGTGATAAAGTATCCAGTGACAGACTAATATTGCCTTGGTCAAAATGTAAGACCTTGAGTGCAGGAAGGAAGGCTGCTCTCAGCTCTTGTGATCTATTCAAAGGTGGACAGCTTGTATTTCTTTGACCTAGATGGACCTGTGTCCCTCTCTTGATCTTCCTTTAATTACCAGTGTCTATAGTTTATAGACCATGGTAAAGGAGTACCAAAACGAGGCTTGTCTTTTCTTTCTTGCTGCTTTTTTCAGGTCTCTCTTCTTACCTTCCTTTTACCTTTCCTTCCTTCGCTTCTTGCTTCTATGGACAGATTGGCTGTTACATAATACAATCTGTGAACTTTCCAAAACTGTTATTTTCAAGTATTCTGATTTTTGTGAAGTAATACTGTTTGAATTATTTCTACAATTGACTTCTAAGACCTTGGTACCTTGGTGCCGAGACAACAAGTATTTGTTCACTAAGTCTACTTCACATATTAATAATTCAAATAAATAGTTAAACTGAGCAAAAATTTATTCAGCAGAGAAACAAGACAAACTTTCACAAAATAGAAAAACTGGTTTTGTTATTGTTCATAAATTTAGTTGTGGAGAGCCAAAGGGCAACCGCGCCCAAAAGATGGCGCTGAAGGAGTAGGTCAAGTGGTCTA
>PVIC010002078.1:0-81994 GCA_004025085.1 Thryonomys swinderianus | reverse complement strand
GCTTTTATTCAAGTTGACACCACAGTTACCTATTACCACATTGAAGTATGAGGTACAGAGACAGCCAGGATCAATGATATTCTTAGCTAGGACATTAATCCACCACTCCCTGTTCAGAACATGTCAGGCTCTGGAGCTGGAGTTGTTGCTGCCTTCCTAGTCTTTCCTCTTGAACTAACAATTGTTGGGCTTGTGGTGTGGATGGTCAGGATTTTCCCTTATCCAGGTGCATTACTGAGGCAAGCTGCTCTGCCCCATTCTTCTAAAGAATAGACTAATGGATAGGCATGCATTACTTTTCAGTATGGTTTGACCCCATCCATTAGGGAATCATGGTTCATTGAACATCTTGCAACTCCATTATTTGCTCTTGAATAAGAGCTAATAATGTGATAAGAGGGACACACAAAGTTGAAGGTTTTGGGTTCTTTGTTTTTCTCATGTCTTAAATGCAGAGCTGCCATGTGCAGTGAAGAGTCTATAGCTAACGCCCTGTCCTGAGCCAATAAGAGAAGACATATGTAGATTAAAGAAGACAACTATGAATGCAACTTGCTACATTGTGTATAATCAAGGGCTAGAAAATAATTGTCTTTTTATCAGCTCAATCACAGGTGCTACACCTGAGACAAAATGAATCAGGAAGGGAAACTGCAAAACAGCCTCAGGAATGATCCAACTCTTAGCACAATTGTTCTGTGCTCTGGAGGATCATCTTCCTGCTTGAGTGTTGGAATCTATTTAACACAGTGGACCTTCAGGCATTTATCCATGTTCGTTTTTTCAAAAACTTCCATTTGGGTAAGCTTCTCTGAGCATCAACTGAATTCAGGGCTATTGTACATACAGCAGGAAAGAGAAGAAAACAAAGGCCCCAACCCTGCCATGAGCATGTGTTACAGAAAAGAGAAAAAGCTGTGGAGTAGAACTGGTGAAATCTCTGGTCCCTGTGAGCTGAATGATCTTAGGCCAGTCATTTCTCTTCTCTAAATGTCATTTTCCCCACTGGTAAAATGAGGTTGACACAAAACCTTCTCAGGGCTGTTGATACGACTGATAGGATTTCACATGATTCCCTGACACATAAAGTTATTCTTGGTAAATGTTTGTTTTTGCATTCCTGAGCTAGTCACAGGAGAATGGTGATAACTGGGCACCATCCTTAGAGAAATGGGAAATGTGGGAATAATAAATTCCAACATCTGCCTGCTTGGACCTTTTATCTGCACTTGGAGACAGGGTGTTTATTGAGACAAGGTAGATTTGCAGTGATGCATTATTAATAGTTTGTGATACGTTCTGGGTGATGGATATCTACCCCCCAGATACACAGCGACAGCTGCATTCTCTCCTAGGAAAAACAACAGCATCAAGCCAGAGCAGAGAGCTCCAAGGGAACAAAGAATTTTTTAAAAAAACAAAAACTTCAAATGCCAATTACACTCCATGTTGTTTTACTGTAGGCGACCAGAAGGCTCTCTCCCGCCATCCATCCCACCAAGATCATGTGTCTTTGTCTTGGACTTACAACACTTCTCTTCATTTCTTACTGGCGTGGATGCTACGCTGGCAACATTTGCGAAATATCTCCTTCATTTTTGTTGCTTTGCGACAGTTTAAAGATCCTTAGTACATTCCTACCGTCTTTTCTATGAGAGATGGAAATTCTTGTCATGAGTAAAGATTGGCTGTCCTTGGCACAGTTCAGGCAGTGGAGATTCCAGAAAGCAGAACTTTGGAGTCATGCTGTGGGACCAAAGCACTTAAGTGTGCATTAAGAAATTAAAGTGCAATAAGAGACCGAAGGGGTCACCAATTCCTACTTTCCTTATTTTGTGGATGGGAGAAGGGGAGGGATCATGCTGAAGGCCGCAGCAGAAATTAAAAGCTTTAGAAAGAATAAGGGTTTTCGGGCTCAGCACCATGGGTTGGTACTTATTCAAGCTGCACCAAGATGTGGCTTTGTGAATCTGCGATGTGAGATTTCCGAGAGTGTAAGTGAGGATAGGCTGCTCTCCCATTGCAGACTGGCTCTTTCTACTGGCCCTCTGCATCTTGTAACATCAGTTACAGGCTGACACCTTTCATTCATTCACATTTGGACAGATCACTGCAACAGAAAGAAACACTGCCCTTGGATCCCAGCTAAATGCCTTTGCGCTGTAATTTTAGAGACTGTATCCAGCTTCCTTGAGCTCTGATTTCCTCACGGGTAAAACATTTCATCACAACACTTTTCCCAACATGATCACTAATTTTATTTTTGTGATTCATTCAACCACTATTTACAGGGCCCCTGACAGATGCTCAGTGGTGTCTCTGTGCTGCAACATACGTGATGTGTGATAAAATCTTGTCTCTAGATCTTAAAGGTTTGAGTTCGAATGTTGGATGCGTCCTGATCAGATCCTTGGACACTGGTTTTCATTTTTCCAACGAGGTGATATCTGTCAGCATGTTAAAGGAGACTCTGTCACCTTTTGCAATGATCCTAGTAAACCAGGAAATGCCTGTAAACCTTGAAAAGGTCACTGTCATCTGCAGCCTAAGCTCTATAGCAGGGATGAATGAAAATGGGTTAATTTGGAAGTTAAATGGGTTGATCTGTGTTTCTGCAACTATTACTATTAGACATTCAAGCTGCTGCTTCACTGATTAGGCTCTCTCCTGTGATCTGTCTGCTCTGAAATATGGATATTAATTAACTAATTACTGAAGGCTTTAGTATTCTAAAAGCTCCCACAATGAACTGGTCATTTATTGATAAAGCTTGATGTACACAATTTATGCTCAGGTTGCTCATGGAGGCAAAGAGACCTGGATTCCTGATCTTATCTAAAACGGTGGCATCTTTAGGAGGATGGTAGATGGGGGATCGCTCTTTATGATATAACAACATGTAGTAACTGATTTGGTTGTAGCTAGATTGTGGTAGTTTTTATCTGTGCTTTAGGAGTGAAATTAATTTCCCCTGAAGCCCATGTCTTGGTGGAAGATTCCTTCCACAAAGCACTTCTGATATATGCACCTGTGTGTGGAGGAAATGTGAGGGTGTTCAAGTATAAGAGGGTGAGGTACTGATTTATGCACCATTGCACCCCTCTTAGTTAGTTTTCTTTTGGCTGGGACAAAATATTCAACACCCACAAGTTAAAGAAGGAAAGGTTTACTTTAACTCACAATTTGTAGAGGTTTTAGTTGATAGTCATCTTATTCCAAGGCAGTCTTTACTCATTCCAAGAGAAGCATCGAAGAGGAGAAACAATCCATGGAGTGGCAGGCAGGAAGCAGCAAAGCAGCAACCCTCTCCTCTGCTTTCCTTGTTATCCCAGCCAGGATAAACCCATCAGTGCACTATTTTAATTGTCACACACTGTTTTGTGTGGTACCGGAGATTGAACATGGGACCTTGTACTTGTGAGGCAGGCATTGGAACCACCAAGTTAAATCCCCAACTTTCATTATCACACACTCTAATTCATATTCATAAACCCTAGACCCAACCTCCTCCACAAAGCCCCACCAATGAACACTCTAAGGGTTCAGCTAGATACTAGTCATAACACACCCCATCTGAGGCTTATTTGTAAGACCCCCCCAACCTTAATCTGTCAATAAAATTGTACTCTCTTCTAAGACACAGTGAACCCTTGACTTATGAATTCATTCCCAAGGATAGTTGTAACTCAAGTTGGTCAATTAGGGCTCAGGCTTCTCTACATAGCCTTCAATGTCTTTCTCCTGTACTCATTCAGATTTCAATACCCTTAGACAGATAGTGGCCCAGGATTTCTCAATTAACTCCACACAGGAAAGGATGTTGCAAAGTTCCTCCCAGAACATTTTAAGAGTTAAATCTATATCTGAGACCATCAGGAAACACAAGCAGCCAGCACTTGGGTGGTTACTCAGGATTTCGTTCGTAAGTTAAAACTAAACTTCTGATCATAACACAAGTTTTTCCTAGGTCGGGCTGGTCATAAATCTAGGGTCCACTGTAACACATCACAGGATTACTGCTATAGTTTGAATGTTTATACCCTTTAAAATTCATGTTGAAATTTAATTGGCATTGCTGTGATTAAAACCGTATCCTTCCAATGAGATTTCCATTGCAAAAGAGCCAGCTTAGTCCCCTCCTACCTTCCCTGTGTCACTGGCCTTTGGCATAGGATAATGGCATGACAACTCTCAGCAATTGTTTGCACCTCGATATGGCACTTCCCAGCCCTACAAGCAGCAAGCCAATAAAATTCTGGTCAATCAGCACCAGAATCAAGGACTAAAATCTTGGTGTATGACAAGGAGAACATCTTCCAGGATTAGACGTAGCTCATAAAGATGGTGTTTTGACTGATAGGCATCCCTACTCAAGGATAGGCATCTCTACTCGAGGAGCTTATGTCACTCTAGGAGTGGGGCCTTGTGCCATCTCCCTACATGGTTAGGCTGGAGAACCTCCTTTGTCTCGAGACCTACTCCTCTCCCTATCCCACAGCCTCATCTATTTTTGAAACTACTACTCACATTTCCCGGTTTTCCATAACAAAATCTGAAGCCAATTCCTTTTTCTTCACATTTTCTTGGTTGAGCACTTTGTTCTCTTCTGCTCTTTGCTTATTTTTTAAAATCAGAAGTCAAGGATGGTAACTATTATTAAATGTGTCTTAATTGATTTCATATATGGCTACAAAATATTCATTACAAAGTCTTTTTGTGAATCTATTAAATATTTCTGAAAATGCTTTAATTTTTAGAAATAGTAATTTGTCTCCAAATTTTGTTAAGCAACTCAAGTATCAATAAATGATTTGCCTAATATTAGATAGCTAACAAGAAGTCTAGTTCTTACAGACTTTCTAGGTAATATGCATGGGGCAATGGAGATGAAATAGCAAGAAATAATAAAAGCTTAGAATTATGAAAGCTACAGACCACTTAAAAGAATTGAACTTGAAAGTGAACTTTTTTTGGTTGGCCCCTTTGGGTAGAGACCTCCTCCATTCTCTTTTTCATTATCTTTATTTCTCATCTTCTACTCAAAGAGGGTCAAGTTATATCAACCTCTAGAAAAAGCTAGGCTGCTACAATTATTTTAAAGTGCATGATACAGTTAACTTTTCAAAATGATTCAAAGTTCTGAAAATGAATCATGTTTCAAACAGTCATCAACAGCAGGCCAATTTGTCTGGCATTAAGTGGTTTCCTAGATGCAGAATTTACCAAATGGCTTTTTATTTTATTCCATTATTTATTCCTGTCAACGTTTAAGAAACATGAAGGCAGTGAACATTTCTTGAGAGATTCATAGTGGTAATAACCACAGTTGTCATGCTGTTTTATGTACCAGGAGCCCCGTTGAACTTTGTGTACACAGACTTTGGCCATCATAACCATCTTTCAGGTAAGGATTACTGTCTCAGACTTTCCTAAAAAGGACAGTAAGACTCCACAAAGTTAGTAATGTCCCTAAGGCTACAAAGCCAGTAGTGCACAGAGATGGGCATGAAGATAAGGGTTCCTGCTCATAGAGATCATACCAATGGTACAGCACAGCCAATTTTCCATTTCATGAGTTGATCTGGACATGGATGTGTGACCAAACCTTTTTTTATCTCCCTCCCTCTCTCTCTCTCTCTCTCTCTCTCTCTCTGTCTCTCTCTGTCTCTCTCTTTCTCTATTTCTCCCCCCTGGTGGATGAAAAGATGTCATGTCCCTTTAAGAAATCATAGCAAATGCACAGATGTGGGTGACTGATGCAGGTGATGCAGACCAATCATGTACTGCTAAATGCTGCTTCCACCCTTGCACCCAATCACACCCCCACTGTCAGCAGTGCTTCCTCCCCCTCCTCCAATCACATCCCGAGGTGTCCTACGTGAATGCTGTAACTTCCATGAAGAAGAAGCCTCTCAACTGACCTGGAGTCTGGGTGTTGTGATTCCGTGTCCCCGCTCACCCTCCCGTGACTGTCGGATGATAGAGACAGCATGGTAACTGGACCAGGCCAGATTATATGGATGGAACTGGAAGATGTCCCAGGATCAAAAAGGCAGAGTTCCCGTGATGACCTCTTGAGTGTAATTCAGAGAATATCTCATTCCAGGTAAATATCTTAAGGAAGACTTTACTTTTTAAAAAAATTGAATTTAATTTATTGGTACATTATATACACATCACAATTACACTCCACATTGGGAATTTGTACATATAACATAACTTAATTCTCATTTTCCTCCTTCCCCTACCTGGCCTACAACCTTATATACACAAGCTTTGTTTCCTTTTTTTTTTTTTTAACCATCAATTTTTTTCTTTTCCCTCATTATTTACCCCTAAATCCCATTTCCTTTTGAATATTTATTAAATACTTTTAAAGCTCCAGTGACACATGGACAAAAAGCCAATCAGGACATGTTTCCTCATCCTATAATACAATGATGATATTCAAACCAATGCACGTCCAGCTTAGGCCACATCATGTCTATCTAGACAGTACCTTTGGGCCAGTGTTAAAGAATAAAAAGAGGTGCACACCCACATTAGATATAATAATGGGATAGCTCTCTGGAAATGACCTCATTTAGAAAGAAAAGCAATTGACTATTTCTGAAAATAACCACTAGTTTTCTATACAACACAGGAAGGGTTTTCTTCTTTGAACCTCCCTTTGTTTTCTGCAAAAATAGCTATACAACCTAAGGAAGCCCCTGGAACATGTACATTTATGAAGGGGTTGTTTGTTTGGGGTTTTTAAATTAAAGTAAAGTTTATTTGGCCTTCCACAGTTTTTAAATATAAAATCACTTTTAAAAATTGTGTTTGTATGTGGGTGCATGTGTATGTGGAGCTAAAATGAGTATAGGGAAAGGAATGTTGGAAAGTTGGCTAGCTCTCAAACTTCCAATATTTAGAATTGAAGTATTTCTAAATCTTCATGGACAGTTATATCCATGTACAAAGCATCATGTATGTGTTATTCTTAATAAAATACACAAGAGAATAATATTTACTCCATATAGACAGGCAGACTGAGGTTCAGAAGAGCTCAAACTTGCCTAATTTCTTCTTTTTAATGAATCCCATTGATCTCGGGCCAACTTTTCCCTCTATCGCTGAAGAGAACTGTCCTTTCAACACCCCCTTGAAGAGCACACATTCAGCTCTGGTCCACAAGAAAGGTCATCCTTATAGAGCTATGCAATTGTATCTGTCACATGTGCCACCCACCTTAATGAGGTCAAACTCAGCTGCTGTCTAAGAAAAAAAATCGAATTTCAGTAAATACAGAGCAGAAATTTGTTAAAAATAAGCTGTTCAAGATAGTAGCCCTTTAAACAAATAAGTCCCCCAAAGTTTAAAGACCCAATTCAAAAATGGGCATCTGAAATGAACAGACACTTCTCAGAGGCAGACGTCAAAGCAACCAAGAAGCATATGAAGAAATGTTCAACATCACTGGTCATTTGAGAGATGCAGATGAAAACAACACTGAGATTTCATCTAACTCCACAAAGAATGGCTGCTATTGCAAAATCAACCAGCAATAAGTTCTGGCGAGGCTGCAGGGAGAAAGGAACCCTTCTCCACTGCTGGTGGGATTGTAGACTTGTGCAACCATTGTGGAGATCAGTGTGGAGATTCCTCAGAAAACTAGGATTAAGAGGTCCCATTTGATTGTGCTATTCCCCTGCTAGAAGTATACCCAAAGGAATAAAAAAAAAAATCATATTGTAAAGTCATATGTACACCCATGTTCATAGCAGCTGAGTTTTTGATAGCCCAATCTTGGAAACAACCCAGATGCCCATCAACTGGAAACTGGATAAAGAAAATGTGTGTGGGGTTTTTCTTAATAAAATGGAGTATTACTCTGCCATAGAGAATGATAAGTTTCATTCATTTATGTGCAAATGAATACACCTTGAGGACAAACTAATAAGTGAAATAAATAGATCACAAATATGTAAATACCATTTTTCTTCTTTGGTATGCGAACCTGTAGATGTAAATGAGTTCTAGAATGTATGATAGATTTTGTAAAATAGGAAATATTCAAAGGGAATGTGGTGGGGAACGTAATGAGGGGAAAGAATAAATATGATTTGGAAAGATAAAGAAATAGCATCTATATAAGGGGGAGGGTTGTGAGTGGGTAGGGATATGGGTAAAAATGAGAATTAACTTCTGTCACATACTGGTACAAATTCCCTAATGTTGAGTGTGATTGTGAACTATACACAAAATGTACTAAAAAGAATTCATTTAAAAAAAAAAAAGTAAGCTTTTCAGTGACACTTTCCTTCTGCAGGGAAGATCTAGAAGCCTTGAAGCTCTTTTAAAAGATAGGACAGATAGGAGTGTGTTGAAACATGTCTGTAATCCCATAGGAAGCTGAGTGAGATGATCTCAGATTCAAGCCCAGCCTGAGTAACTTAGAGAGATCTTGTCTCAAAATGTAAAAATAAAGGTAAAACTGGGCTTGGCATTAGCTCAATGTAAAGACTGCGGGCTCAACCCATAGTCTTGCAAAAACAAAACCAAATAAAAGGATGGTTCAGTAAATCCCCTGAAGACAAAGACCTGCACTTTGGTCCCGTTTCTCGTCATCTTTAAATCGCCCTAGCCCAGAGAGTGCACGGAAGCTTCTGATTAAAGAAATACTTCCTTTGATTTTCCAGTCATTTCTGGCTCCAGGTGGCCTCTGGCTTCTTGGAAGCCGGCAGTCTTTACACTGCAGTCAGGGGCATCGCGTTTATCGGTGAACCAGAAAGAATAATGGCGTCTGCTCACTGAGGCTGCTGGTGTCCATTACTGTGTCTCAGCAATAAGAAAAGCAAGAAAGCAAATTCATTCGATAGTATGGCAAACAGCTTCCCATTTTACGTATGAGTAACAGCAGGATTCGAGCAGGTGATGCTTTCCATTCAGCTCCCAATTTAAATCCCAGATTTGGGCCTGCCTCGCCTAACTCCAGAGGGGATCTTCTTAACACTATTCCTTCCTCACTGTTCTCGTTCAGCATTCCAGAAAGTTTTGGTATCAAGCCAGCACTGAATGGCTGTCCCCCTGCACACGGGGCAGAAATCCTGCAGAACTAGTTTTAGCGCTCTGGGTGGAGTTCTATCTCTGCACTCTGTCTGACAGCCTACGGCTGCGGTCACATTCATAGCCAACAGCACTGTCGGGAGCAGTGAGATCACTGGTCAGACTCCAGCTGGCTCGGAGGACCATCTTTCTTCCTGTTTCTGGAGAAAGCCACATTCAGTCTGGCCATGCTTGCCTGCTTTGGTGCCCAATTCCATAGCCATTTCAAGGCTTTCCTCTCCGCAGGAGGAGCATTTGCACTCCGTGGATCACCCCTCCGGTATTTCTAGCCACGTAGCTCTGGCCTCAAAAAACAAATCAGGAGTGACGTTCTATTCTTCTAGTTTGAGCTATAGCTCATAATTTGGTGTAAAGCTTGTCATTGTCTAAGAAACATGTCCCTGTTCGGGGAACCCGTTGGACATCACATTGAAACTGACTAAATAAGAGCAGTACTGCTGAACAATTTGCAAATATCGCTGCTACTTGCCAAGCTTTTTTGGCAAAACCATCTTCAGTGAGTGGAGAGCTCTTCCAGCCAGAAAGAGATTTGGGTTACCTTATGCTTTCCTCTCGACATTTTTCTGATATAAATATTTCCATTAATGCCACATAAGTCTCAGACAATGGAAATGTCATTCAGGGAAATATTTGCATTAGTTTCTCAGTAAATAATATTCAGCACTTTTCAGAGGGAAGAGCCTTATTTGAGAGATAGAAGTATTATGCATTAAAGATAGTTTTGTACTGCTTATATAAGAAGTGTGTGTGTGTGTGTGTGTGTGTGTGTGTGATGAACAAGAAGGTGTTAGTGGGGCCACCGCTTCTGAAAGCAAATAAAAATGGATATTTTTGTCTCATATAGCCTAACAGTGTATAAAGGGCCTTTTGGACAGGAATGAAATATGGAGAATGAGAGATTTTTATAAAAGCCTCAGCACTGACATTGACAGCCGTGAATTCTAGTCCAAATCTAACTTAACATTATTATCATGAGCTAATGAATTAAACACACACACACTCACCCCCACACATACACATAGAACAATGAGGTAAAATTAAATGAGTATAAACTGTTTTAAAATAAAGGAAAAATATACAAAGTCACAATCTTCACTGAGCTTACTTTCACTCTCAGACATGTACTTAGCTTTTATAAACCTTGGATTTTTATCTCTAAAACTGTGGTTTAAAAAAAAAAAAGCAACACATATAGCCCAAATTAGTACATCTTTGACCATGTGCCAAACATTTTCCATGGAACTTAAAACACTTTGTTACCATCATGAAATTGTTCCTTTGACAAAAATCACAATTCTTTCATTTAAGCGTTTTCTCAGACCCTACGTTAATGGCTCTAAGGAAAGATGTCTGCGTGAATTCAACGATTCCTTCCCCTCCTGCATGAAGCTTGCATTTTGGTGACAGTGATTGCATAGCTGCACACCAGAAGTTTCATCCAGCAGGGATTTCAAAGATAACTGGAATAAATAATTACCAGACCTAGTAAATTGGAATAGGAGGCAGAGACATTTCAAGCTTTTAGAGCTCATAGGAGACTATTTCAGCCTGAGTTGTGTGTTTCCAAGTGGGGGCGGGGCAGAAAGAGAGGCTATTCAAAGAATGACTACGCCAAACTCCACAGGGAATAATGATAGAGCCAGGTGATGAGGAAGTGCCCAGGACTCCAGGCTCCTCTCTCCCTGGCCTCCCTAACATTCGTGCCTGAGACTGGTCTACACAGGACTGTGACTGAAAGAAGGCAAAGGGCTCTACAAATCTCATACAGTCTATTTGCAGGGAGAGAAAAACTTAAACTTCACCTTAAATTATAATCTATAAGACAGACCTGCCTTTTCATTCTTTCAATCTACTTTCAAATTTTCATTTAATTTTTTTTTAATTTTTCAAAAGCACAATGGGAGGTTTTGATAGTAAGATGTATATAAAGATATAATTATACAACACTCTAGTTCCACCATGAACAGATAAACTGATTAAACTCCTAGGGATATATCCCGCCAGCCGTTACCTGTGAATACATAGATTTTCTCTGTTAGTATAATAAGATCACACTGAGCCTATATCAGGTAGTCTATTTTGTTTGTTTAGACCCCCTTGATCATGTATATGGATTCAGTTTGACATGACTATAGCTGTCTTCAGTAATGACAACCATGAAAGCCCCTGAATAAGTCTAGCTCGTTTTTCTGCATAGTCTCCCCGCAAATCATAAACAGACAGAACTATTGGAGTCACATGTGGGGTTTCCAAACAGACACGCTCCAGGGATGAGTTCTTCCAGGATATTTTAAGATAATGCAATATATTCCCGGCAGGATGAAGTCCTCTCACTCAGGGACACACCTCTCTTTCTGATCGAAATCGTGGAGCTCCAGCTGATCTTCCGGCTGCCCGGGACCAGGCTTCCCTCAGCCAGTTCCCACATAAATTGCATTCTGTGCCGCCCTAGACCTGGCTGCCTGTTGTTCCCTCCAGGTTGATTGAGCATTCTGGGTCGCCCCTTACTGGGGAGATTCTTTGACTCTCTCTACAACAGTCTGAGCAGGGAAAGTGCCCTTTCCACGCCCTGTCCCTTTTCCTTATCTCATATATGCCTGCGGGTCAGGTCTGCCTCCTGCCTGGCCCATAACACTACCTCAAATCACAGCCTGAGCCACTGACTGTATTTTACTCAAAAACAGAAAGAGGGTTCTGGCAGTGGGGAAGGAGTGAGGAGCGGGCCAGAGTCCTGCGTCCCTGGGTGGGGGAGGAGAGAGGAAGAAGCCCCCAGAGCGCTTCTCAGGAGGCCCCGCCTGGAGGGATAGGCAAAGAGCAACTGCAAAGCGGAAACCCAAACGGGAGAGGAGCGGAGAGCTGGAAGGTCGCTCTGTGCGAGAGCCTGGCGGAGCATGCGCAGGCCCAAGGTTCCGCGGGTGTGGTCGTGCAGGGCTTCCGCTCTGGGAAACTGAGTAGGCGTTCCAGCCTAATCCAGCAATGTTACCAGTTTAGTGTGACTCCGGCTCAAACAAACAAACAAAAGGCTGGGGGCGTGGTTCAGTGAGAAGCTCTTGGGTTCAATTCCCGGTACCATTTATAAATAAACAAACAATGGAGTATGCCCGTCAACAGTGCCTTCGACCTTGATAGCGAAATTGTAGTCATTAAGATGTGGATCAGAGCATTGTGTTCCTTCATTTACTCCTCTAACCATCCATTCATTCACCTGTTTATCGCAGGCCTAGTCAGGGTGTCGAGATCCCCAGGGGCTGTTTTCCGATGATGGTTTGCTGACCCACCCCCCACTCCCAGACGAGGGGGGGGGGCGTAGGGCTTTTAACACAGAGACACACAGATGAGGACATAATTAAAACTTGTTACAAGCGCTACGTGTCAAGGAGGAAAATAACTGTTCTCTCACAAGAGGAAGTAAATTCGACTGCGGGGTCAGGCTCCTTGACACAGTGATATTAAAAGGAAATGTGAAGAGAGGGGATCAAGCAGTCAGAGAGACAGGGAAAGGGCTCTCCAGGGGGGCACTAGCTTGAACAAAAGCCCAGGGGCAGAGAGTAGTGTTCAGGGAAGGTCAGGAAGTCTGGGCGGGGTGGCTGGAGTTTGTCCAGCCATTAGAGAGGTGGAAGAAGGGGAGGGCCTCATAAAATCCTTCTTAGAGATTCTAGATGTTGGAAGAATGTTCGGTGCAAAAGTGACATTTCCCCTATTTACTCATTTAAAAAAAATTGTTCAGGCTTCTTGGTGGAGAATGTTTATTCAATATTTCTTCTTAACTTTTTTCATCATTACCATCCTAATTGAATGATAGGAAAATAAACACTCACTTTATAAATATTTGACAAACCAGGGCATTTATAAGTTTACTCAATCCCCTCCAAAGCTGTATCCTTTGACCTAGATACAATGCGGCTGCTAATTTTGCTCCAGGACTTTGACTCAAAAGGTTTATCGGCCCTCACTGTCTCTTCTGTCATCTAAAATGGTTTAAATCTGGACTAGAATAATTTGGGCAATAGATCTGAGATTGAGGCACTTTAAAAAGCTTTCTCTTCTGTTTAGAAAAAAAAAATACATCAGTATGTGAACAGAAGTTTCTAGATGTCTGAAAGACCTTATCAGAATAGGGAATAAAACTATCAGCTGCTACTGTCTGCTGCTGCCTGGGCTCCAGTGACAACTGACGTCTTATAAAAGGATGAGGTTCCTGGGTTGGTGACTCCTTGTGACAGCATGGAGATTGGCGGCCCATATCCATGCTGTAGCTCCCAGGTCCTCACAGAGCACAGGCCCAGCCCTTTGCCTTCAGATGGGTGCAAAACTAATCAATCAACCCATCCATCAAGGTGAGGGCATCCTTAAGGCATTCACAATCCAGTCCTAAGGTCACATTGAGATTCACGTGACAATCGAGAAACACCGTAGCATGTATTCATGTGCAAGGAAAATATTCCTCTCAAGGGGGAAAAATAACAAATTATAATGTTATATTTTATGTTAATTTGACAAAATATGGATCGCCAGCACTGAGTTGAAAAGCCACCTAAGAAGCTCTAAATAAATTAGTTTTAAATAAGTCATTATGGCTCCTCTCTCCTTATTTTTCTGCAATGCTCAGGATCAAATCCACAGCTGCACACGTGCTAGACAATATGTATACCCTTGTACTGAAGTTTTTCTGCCCCAGCCCCTGTTTTTCTTTTTATGTATAAACCAAGTCTACACAGAACATCAAATTTATCATTTCTTCAAGTGTTTACTTTTATAAATTATATATATATACACACACACTCACGCACACACATGTATATGTTCAATCATGGTGTAATATATACTCATTAAAGGATATTAAAGCCTCAATAACAGTTTCAATATTAGTGGATGTTGCAATTTCATCTTCTTTTTAAACTTTTTTTTTTCATTCTTGGTTGTAAAATGCTTGGTTTCTAAATAGAACTTTAGAAAAGTTTAAGAATAAAGTCAACTCCCGGATCAAAAGACAAACACAGATACTATGAGTGTCCATGTGTTTTCAGTCTTCTGTTTCTATTCATTTTCCCGTCCATCACCTTAACCACTGTGCCGTGAGAACAGATTATTCTTATATGTATGCAATAAAATACCATACAGATAACTTTTATTTTAGGCCAATTTTATGAATTTTTAGCAGATTCTTTTCTCTGTTATTATATGTCTTTGTAAATATCATTTTAATTACTTCATATTGTTTCATCAAGTGAATAAATTAGAATTATGAACCACTGTTCTACCTCTGGGCATTCATGGAATTTTCTATGGTTACATATTTATAAATAACTCTATAATGATTATCTTTCACTGAAAGCATGTTACATATATTTTACTTTCTGAGAGAAGATTAAGAGAAGTGGCATCTTGAACAAAAGAATTATGATATTTATATTAAAGAAAAGATTTTTCAAATAAATTTGCAAGTGGATTTCACTGATTTTAAAGAATCACCCTTAGAGGGTGTCTAATAAACATAAAATGTTATAATTTTTAAAACTATTTTTGTTGGGCCGGAGATTTAGCTCAGTTGTTCCGGCGCCTGCCTCGCAAGAGCAAGATCCTGAGTTCGATCCCGATAACCACATACAATGTTGGGCATGGTGACTCACGCCCACCAGCAATCAATAGCACATACCACAGTGCCAGGCATGGTGGCTCACGCCTGTCATCCCAGCACTCAGGAGGCAGAGACAGGAGGATTGCTGAGTTCCAGGCTTGTCTGGGCTACATAGTGAGCTCAGAGCCAGCCTGAACTACAAAGCGAGACCCTGTCTAAAAAAAAAAAAAAAAAACTACTTTTGTTTTAAGTAAGCTAAAACATTTCACTGTTTTATTATTCATTGCTAGATCTTAATTTCTACATGCTTACTTACTCTTACTTGTAAATATAAATTAAGTGTTCTTGTCCATTTATGTATTGCAGCCCTATGTTTTGTAAATCAACTTATTAACACTTTTATATGTCAAAATATCAGCTCTTTGTTTACTATATGCAATGAAAATATTTTTCTTATCTGAATTGTTTTTATTTTTTTATTTTATTTTATTTTTTTTTTTTGCTTTTTGGAGACAGGGTCTCGCTTTGTAGTTCAGGCTGGCCCTGAGCTCACTATGGTGCCCAGGCAAGCCGCCGCGAACTCAGCAATCCTCCTGTCTCTGCCTCCCGAGTGCTGGGATTACAGGCGTGAGCTACCACGCCCAGCATTATATGTGGTTACCGGGGATTGAACTAAGGTCCTTGCGCTTGCAAGGCAGGCACCGGAACCACTGAGCTAACCCTCCGGCCCCTTGTTTTTATTTTTAATGGATCTTATTCTTCACAAGAGTTGTAGATTTACAGAAAATTAAAACATTGTACATATAGTATAGTAAAATGCAATATGATATAATACAATATCAGCCAGCTAATATCTTACACTATTACAGTCCATATGTCATGAATGAATATCCATATATTATTAACTAAAGTATATACAGTACTCAGAGTTCTGTAATTGCTACCTGCAGTTCTCTTACTCTTGCTGTACCCACCTTTCATCCCCATACCCTTTTGTCATCCACTGTGCCTTAGCTGCATCGATATTGTAGATTTTATTGATTCTATCTCAAAACTTTTGAGGAGTCAGATATTTTGCAGAGCCTTGTTCATGTGAGATTTGTGGAATATTTTTTTCTTGTAGGTTCCCCAGGGGTTATAGTTTTTGGGAGAAGAAGAACATGGAACAAAGTGCTATTTGACCATCGCACTCCGAAGTTGCCATTAACATCACTCAGCTGATAGCTGCTGATGGTGACCTGGGTCACCTGCCTAAGGTAGTGCTCTTCAGATTTCTTTCCTGGAATTCAGTACCCCTCCGTCTTGTCCTCTATCATGTTCTTCAAATGAAATTACCATAGATAGCTCACATGTAGGAAACTATGATCTATTTCCTACAGGGTAGAATAGCTATATAAAGAATTTGTAATATTTTCTATGTGGGAAACATTCTTTCCCATTTATTTATTTTTTCAATCATTTATTTAATTCTATGTAGATACCTTTATCTTATAATCTAATACTCCTATGCTTATTTGGTTGTTCACATTTTTCCAACTTTAAGCATTAGAAACTCTTTGGATTGGTAACTCTCCTTCTGATACAGTACCATGCTTGTCAGTATGTTTTCTTTGACTTTAGTTATCCATTTTCATTCTTCTTATGAAGGAATCTGTGCAGATATTCTCCCTGCAAGTGTGTATGTGTTTTAAATCACCATCTTACTGACAGTGATTACTGGATAGAGAGATAAATCAGATAAGAGACCTTAAACAATAAGGTATCTTCGATAATAAGAAACTTTCTTTGGAATCAGGTGGGCCTAGATACCAGAACAAACAAACAAACCAAAAATACACACACAAAAATACCCCACACATTATGAGATTATTGCATTAATGACTCAATAAGTAACATTTCCTAAAATCCATATCTTCTGAGGATCATCTTCTACACATCCTAGGCTGATTAAATCTAAACTTAACAATGTAAAATTATTTAATCAATGTAATGAAGCTAATAACAAAGGAGCAGCTTGACAAGCAATTGCAAGCAGGCTCAGATGCTTGGAATTCTGTGGTCATCGGTCATCGTGTAGGAAAACTAAGGGTATCCTGTTAGAAGAGATAGACACCAACCCTAGCGGACAGCCCAAACTATGAGACACACAAGCTCTCCATCCTACAAGTATCCTTGTTTGGGCCACCTGGTAAATGTGCATGACACATGTGAGCCCAGAAGAGTCAAGAAGAGCTGCTAATTTAAGTCCTGCCTAAAATGCAAAGTCACTCTCAAATGAAGTCTTAACAATCAAACATATTTTGAGTAGGTCATCATGTTGAAAATCTGACAAACACAAGATCTTGCTTCAGAAGTAGCTAATGAATATTAGCTTTTGTGGGTTCAGCTTATTTTATTTCCCTGAATTCTGATTCTCTCTGCTGTGTGATAATAGTAGGACCTACTCTTATTCAGCAAACTGAACATTAAATTTCTCTCTTATTTTCTATCACATGGGAGGAATTCTGGTTTCTAGACTGTGTTTCATTGGCTTAATGTAAGGATATAGATACATACTTGCAAACACAGTTCTATGGAGATGGCATGGAAAAAATCAGGCCTTGTAGAAGAAAGGAATAGATCCTCAAAGCTCCACTCTAGTGAGATGGTGAATGTGTCTATGTTTAGTTATGTCTTAATAAAAGCATTTAAAATTGAAATTGTATTGCTCTACTGTCATCACTGATTGGCCTTAAATCCATTCTGTAGTCATATTAGACACAATTATATTCAAACTAATGAATGGAATATAATTGATTATATGTCATAACACACCAGGGAAAATAGTATTAATTTTTGACGTATTAACAAAGCAATTATTTAAATGATTTAAGTGTCAGCATTTTTCATCTGCCAAATTGGGATTTGACAATTTCTACTCTTAAACTGCATTTAGGATCTCAACATGCATGTATTACACATGGACAGAAATACAAACACACATGATAAGCCACACACAAGTACACATTTGAAAGCAAATATCCATTCTCACCACCATAAGGATGTTTCCCTCTTCATATCACTTTGGATTGCTACCTGAACTTTTATAAAACTCTGTCGCATCATTTTAGGAGGACTCAGCCCAAGGGTAAGTGGGACCTGGCTGTGAGTATGATTATATTGAGCATCACTGAGTATCATGGCGGGAAGGAGTTCGCCATTCACTGGGGGTCACTGGCTCTTCCATTTTCCCTAAGTAAAAATGTCATAATTTACTTCCAAAAGGAAGCATTCAAAATATACAGTTTCTGGTAATGTTTCTTCTGGGACCTTGTCTTGTCATCCTGTGCAGCAAATCACCACCAGGCTTGTAATATTAGCTCCAGACTCTGTTAAGATTAGGGCCAGTCAAAATGGAAAAAGCTCACAGCATCCCATCTCTTGTACTAATTATAATAAAAAAAATCTATGGGCAGAATGCAAAGAGAAACTCTGAAGCCTCTGAAAAGTAACCTCTTAGGGAATGGTTGGGGAGGGAATCAGAAATTTAAAAATAACCAGTGTAATACTGAGGTCATTTGTCCTCTTTATCTTCCAGTTTTAGCCCAAGAATAAAACTGTTCGGAAACACTTGGAAAGTAAAGGCTCTGTCTAACCAGAAAGGGGGCTACCGTGAGCCAGTGAACCACTTTCTCCTCTGTCTCTTTCTCTCCTGGCTGTGCTCAGAGACCAGCCTCTACCGCTGCAGGACAGGAGCAGTAGTGCAGAGATGGGAGTGACGAGACACTCAAAAGGAAAATCCATCTCTACCTCATGGCACCTGTGTTCTGAAGTGTATGAGAGACTATGTGGTGATTTCTATGAGGTAAAATATTTTAGAAAATCTCCACTGTTAATTTCTGGTGTCCAGGTTTCTCTGGGGAGTGGTAGGAATCACAAAGACATGGTGAATTCTTGAAAGAAATTATGGAAAATAAACAGTAAAACATTCTTCCGACTTGGATATTTTTGTTTAAAACACTTTTCAAAGTACATTGGTAGACAGCGGTGCTTTTTTTTTTTTTTTTAACACAAAGACAAAACCACTGGGAAATTTAGTGATAAATGATAGCACTTACTGCAGTGCCAAGAAATATTAGAGAAATTGTGTTGTGTAGTCCAATGCACAGAGAGAGAGAGAGAGAGAGAGAGAGAGAGAGAGAGAGAGAGAGAGGGAGGGAGATAAATGGTAGACCCTTAATTAAACCTACAAATGTTTTGGCAGAATATGGCTTTTCTTTTTCCTGTTGTTTCTTCTTCCTGCTCTAATTGCTCATCCTTCACTTCTCTTCTTTCCCTTCTCTTCCTCCCTCCTTTTCTTCATCTTCTTCCTCCTCCTCTTCCTTTTTCTTTCTGTGTGTCTCTCTTTGTCTCTTACACACACACAGTCACAAACACAAATTAGTATACAAATAGAAGGCTTTCATCCTTGTGCACCATTGAGGAATTCTAACATACCAATGTGCTCCAAAAGAAGTCCAGATTTCAATAGGACTTAACAAAGATTTCTTGAAGAAATGCCAAAGAAGCTCTTACAATTCATATTTGGAACTTAAAAGTTTAGCTCTTAAGTTAATACAATGATCTATTAATAATAATAAAAACAACATTAATAAACAGAATAATAATAAAACAGAAGATGGTTCTTTGGCTCAATTCAGATTGAAAACATGAGATGAAAAGATGAGGCTTTGCTAATGACCCTGACGCCACCAGAAGACACCAGATAATGCTAGATACTGTCAGTTCATACAGCTGGCTGATGGTGTCTACCAGCACCAGCCAATGGTGTTCAGGGCTGGCTTGCGCTGGAGGTCAGCCATCCACTCTGCCGCATGCTGATTTCAGTTGCTGGTCCTCACCAGCTCCTGGTATCTGGAGCTTTGCATGGGTAACAGCTCTTAGGTTCACTGTTCTCATTAAAGCAACACAACTTCGGTAGATTTGCTACGTGATAGCCCACAGTATCTCAGAAGTAAGTCACGAACAGACTTACAGAATGACTGGAATCAATCTTTATTTTAACAGGACCTGTGCTGTAGCAGAGAGAGGTTGGTACGCAGAGGGGCCCCTCCTAGACTAACCTCAGAAGTGTTAGGGGAGTGCTGTCAATTCCTAAGCGGAAGGTCTGTGACTGGTCCCAGTGGGAGCCCGGACTGGCTCACACCAGGGCCTGCTGACTCACCTCTGTGCAGACCCATGATGGACTCAAGTGTGCGAGAAACCCCAGGATGTCTGCAACTACCATGCAGCAATACAAAGAGAGGATAAGCTATTTGTTCACAGCTCTGGCTTCTCTGGGAGAAACGATGGGGGTGAAACCAGGGAACCTTCAGGAGGGCCAGCTGTGTTCATCAGAGCTTGGGGAGCTTGGGGATATTAACGACAGGCCCAGATCCCTCCTTCCTTGATTCAGCCGTGGAATGGCGGTGCCTCAGCTGTTCCTTCAGTGACTGGAGTGCTGGGAATGGAGGACAGGGCACCACGGCTGGTGTCTGAATCACACCTTCCGTCAGAGTGGTCTGAGGAGCAGCCTTAAAGGAGCCTCACAGTGGCGAGTGGGCCCTGAGGGAAGAGGCAGTTTCCCCAGTCTGCTGCGGTGGAGGGGGAGTTGAAGGTGGGAACAAGCCACAGGGTGTGACAGCTGTTGGCCACACTGTGCACAGTCCTCGGTAGCAAAAGAAAGAAAAAGGAAGAAGCAAGTGCTTTTCATGCATCTCAGAGAGAAGATATTTCTTGGAAAAGCATTCTGAGATCCTGCAATTCAGAGAATCTGTATGACACGGAGAGATGCAGTCTTGCTAAGGTCCCTGGTCACACCAGGAGATCGGAACCCTACTGACCAAGTAAGACACTAAGATATTTTTCTACATTTTGTAGGAGAGAGCAAGAAATCTGCAAGAGCACTGCTGTCAGCTGACATGTCTAGCCCTCAGTGGTAACAGGGGGCCCTGAGAACACAGCCCAGGATGTTATGAAAGCCGTGAATGCCACGAAGTGGGCATCAGAAAGTCCTGGGGTGACAGCTGCACCTCAGCTGGCAGAAAGTCGCCACTCTAAGTGAGAATGGGAAAGGAAACGTAGCTGTCGTGGGTCACCGTGAAGTTCAGGCAGATGGGTTGCTCTAAGGTTACAGGCTTATCTCAGGGCATCAACCAGGGGCTCGGAATCCTTGAAGCTCCTGTCATTTGTCTTTGAGCAGAAATGGTATAAACTCCCATCTGCAGTCCCGCTGTACCTCACAGACATCTCCTGGGCAGTCTGAATTCTAGAAAGAAGAAACAGATGCTGTTGGTGCTACTCTTCCTTATGAAGAAAAACTGTAGCAGGACACTTTACAAGATGTAAAGAATACTTTGAACAGGATGAGTAGCTCAGAAAAACCCACAGCATCTCTCTTTTTCAATCCAAGCTAGGTTGATCTGGCCTAATCTTTCTGCAACTGACATTTTCCTTTATTCTGTCATGTTTTGGCTCCTGACTCAATGTAAAAAAAAAAAATACATTGTTTAAAAGAATGAAATAGGTGGCTGACATTGAAGAGAAAGACCCCAGGAGAGTTCTGGCAAAGGACCATAGAGGTCCAGGGATTGTTTTGAAATCTCTGCTGCTCCAACCCTTCAGGCCACACACTGGGAGGGGAGAGGTGATATAAAACTGATTAGAACTTGGCAGGAGAAAAATATCCCTGGAAAAGAGATACATTCTGTTTGTGTGGAGTTGGCTGAAAAAGTCTTTTTTCTTCAATTTTGTTCAAATCTCTAATTTAATTTTTTTCTTATTCATTGTCACTGTTATTATTATTGTTATTAATATTGCATAAAGCTGAGTTGAAAGGATTTGGTTGGAGTAATAATTATAAGAACATAACAAGATGTTCCTTTAGATGCTCCCAGCAAAAAGAGCTCCTATCATTATTCTACTGAAAATGTTTTGAGAGTTATGACTCTGAAGAATAAATAAACCTAAGAATTACTAGGCACAATCTCATGGTGATCAGATGTTAATTCATTCTAAGTGGGGTGATTTGCTTCAAAGGAAGTCTGCAGAGGTGCTTCCTTTATTGTGTGCTTGGTACTGATTAAAGGGGGTTGGGCTGAGGGCCCTACAAGGGCATAGTAATTGGGCACAATTGCAGGGGCCACTGTAAATGAAAAGACCCCAGCTGAGACAAAGAAAAGGGTGATTCTAAAAAATAAAAATAAAAAACAACCGGTCGACAAGAATTATGTCCACAGGCTGCAAGACTGGTGCCTGGTGGAGAAGAAGCAGGGAGCTTATTTGAGTCCCAGTTCATAAAAAAATATGGAAATCTTCTTTTGTAAAGTAAGTGAGGTAGCAGGGCTTGCATTTTGATAAGTCACGCACTGCCTTCCTCTCTCTTCTGCTGTGGACTCTGCCCATCTTTACGTCCAATACCTTGGGAACTTGCTGTGTCCGCCAGCGGACACCACCGAGACGGGAATGCTCACAGTGAGACGCGCCTAAGGGCTACGTCGGCGCGAGTGCCTTCTGCACACTGTAAGCATCACTGGGAAGAATTTTCAGAGGGTTGTATTAATTCGTTTCAGTACATTTCTTTCTCTTTGTTAATAAATGGTGTCACAAAATCCTGATTTCTCTCGTTTGATTTAAACCAATTTAATAATATTAATTAGCTCTTTGTCAGTCCCCAGTAACAGACACTGCTAGATGAGAAGCAAATAAGGCAGCTGTGTTGTCAAGAGCTATAGTGTAAGATCAAAGACATATGTAGGAAAATATTGCTGCACAAAGTAGCAAATATAGAAGAATACACAAGCTTGGAAATAAGAAAACTCGTTGCAAAGAATGATTCGGGAAGATTTCTCAAAATATTTTTTATTTGAGGGCCAGAGATTTAGCTCAGTGGTTCCGGCGCCTGCCTCGCAAGCGCAAGGTCCTGAGTTCGATCCGGTAACCACATACAATGCTGGACGTGGAGACTCACGCCCACCAGCAATCAGTACCACATACCACAGTGCTGGGCGTGGTGGCTCACGCCTGTAATCCCAGCACGCACTCGGGAGGCAGAGGCAGGAGGATTGCTGAGTTCCAGGCTTGCCTGGGCTACACAGTGAGTTGAGGGCCAGCCTGAACTACAAAGCGAGACCCTGTCTCAAAAAATAAAATAAAATAAAATAATAAAAAAAGAAATTTCTGTTTGAGCTCCTTTTCCAGAGGATAGTAGAATGGATCTATATTTTGGACAAAGGAAAATCATATTTACAAGTCTTAAAAGTGAGAAACCTCTGCATGTTGAAAAAAATTCCAAATATTTTCACATTAAATGTTATGATTTGTAGATGTTGTTAGTAGATGGCTTGCTATGGTTTGAAGGTGTCCCCAAACTCCCTGTGTAAGCAACTGAATCCCCAAGTACTTGCACTGATGAGGGTTGCAGGTGGCGCCCTGGGGAAGTAATTAGGATTAGAGGAGGTCAGGGGGAGGGGCCACAGTATTGGCATCTGTGGCTGTATGGGCGGAGCTAGCGCCCTGTGCTCTCCTGCGGGGCAGTGCACGCAGCCATGTTATGAGGCAGCCAAAGGCCCTCTTCAGAGGCTGAGCACATGCTGGCGCCATGCCAGCGCTCTTCCCAGCTTCAGCACTGTGACCCAAAACCTTCTAGTCCTTATAAACCACACAGTTGGTATAGGAGGAGAGGATGGACTAAGACAATACAGCATTAAGCTTTGTGCAAATAATATCGAAGTTCAGCCTTTCAATGAGCAGCCAGCAAGGGCTGTTTCCAAAGTGAAAAGAAACAATGGAATTGGGTGGACCCCATTTGCAGTTAGCAGGAGCAATAGAAAGTCAACGTAGCTTTGAGCTCCGTCTCTGAGATTATCAAAGGAAAGGGATAAATTCTGTCAAATTCTGCTTTTCCACACATTTTAATCCATGTTTTTCTTTGAAATAGTAGCCATCGGTGAAACTTCCAAAATAACTTGAGTCTTTGGGTGCTTTTTGTTTTATTCAAGAGGAATTGAGAAGCTCCGTGTAAGCTGTGCTACAGACCTCATTCAGCTATAAGATGCAGGGCACGTACAGAGAATGATAGATGTGTAGATTTTGATAGTAAAAGCTCGTGAGAAAGGGGGAGAATGACAACAGGTGAAAAACACTTGTTTTGCTCTAAAGAAGGGCCCAGGGTGGTGAAATGAGCAGTTGCCAAGGGAGGAAATTTTCCCCCACAGGCCATCAAGCCAAACATTCATTTTTCGGCCTAACTAATAAGACTTCCGGTCCTAAGAAAGGCCCTGAGGCTGTATCCAGCACACCATCCCAAGGCTTGGAAGCAGCGATAGAATTACGGTTCTCTAGGTTTGGGATAAATGATGCCAGGTTACAAATCTTCTCTAAAAATGCTGCAGTCTGGTCGTTTTGATAGCCAGGGAAATCAGTCATTTTGTAACCAAAATAAAAATATACAACTTAATTTTTAGAAACAAAATGAAAAACTCCCTCAGGAAATAAAAAGAGAAAAACATAAAACTATATACTCCGCATGATTAGACCCTTGAGAAGAAACACAATGCAAAGATGAGAGTCTTCAAGTTGCTCCAAAATTATGGAACATTTATAGGACAGAGAGTTGGAATTCTTGTCTTGCAAAATTGTTTATACCAGTACTAACCATAAGTTGGGAATCTATTTACTGAAAATGTCTTGTTCTCAAATTTCTGAAATTCATTAACTTCGGTATGTTTATGATATTTGAATAACAGCTGAAGAATGGGTCCTTGGGGAGGAGCCTCCGGAGGTCAAATTTGTGAAGTTACTTCTTATTTATATAAACTCACAGTGTTGGAATGAATTATTCGATTCCAGTAAAATCATTTGAAGACAGGAGATACTGGATATATATTAAATGTTGACCTTGTTCTGAGAATAGTACAAGCTCTTCAATTTGAACACTTATCCCTTCAAGGCATCATAGTCGTAAGTAAGTTTATTAGTACCCACATGGTTGAAAACACTGAGGTTCTGTAACTTATTCAAGCTCCTGCTAGTTCTAAATGGAAAAGGCAAACCAAGACAATTCTATAGCTTTTTAACAGATGCTGCTGAGAAAATTGGATCTGTATTTGCAAAGAATGAAGTCAGATCCCCACTTCACTCTACCCACAAGAATTAATTCAAAATCCAACATCGACTTCAGTTAAAAACTACAACTGCAAAAATCTCAGGAGCAATCTTGGGATGGTTCCTCATGATCTTGGATTACACAGTGACACCTTTCATGTGACAATAAAGCTCAAGTGAAAAAAACCAGATAAGTGGCATCAATGGAAAAATCATTTTGCTACAAATATGTCATTAAATAAAGGAAGAGACTATGTCATATTTACTAAAAAAAACAACTTAGATAAATGGACTAATATTTTTGAATAGTCTTTTTCCCCAAATGGTATCTAACTGGTTAATAAACAGGAAAAGATGATCTGCATTGGTATTAGTTAAATGTAAGTCAAAATTATGAGGTAGTATTTTAGACTCACTAGGATTTCTAAAGTGAAAAGAACAGGCAATGACAAATGTTTCCGAGAAATGTGGAAAACAAAAAAATGAACCCTCATCCAGTGCTAGTGGGCGTGGAAAACAGTTCAGTCAATCTGAGAAATAGCTTGAAAGTTCTCAAAACGCTAAACACAAAATTATTATATGATACCTCAGTTCTATTTCTTAGTACATACCCAAGAAAACTGAAAATGCAGATCTACATAAAAATTTGTGGAGTAGTATCATACCATTATTATAAATAGTAATCAAAAATGGAATAACTCAAATACACATCAAGGAGCTATTGAATTCAGAAGATCTAGTAGATCTATGCAATGCATAGTTATTCATCATTAAAAAGCAATGAAGTATTTTACATGCTAAATACTGAATCCTTTTACATGTGAATCCTGAAAACACTAAAGAATCACAGATGATCATATTTTATATGAGCTTATTTATCTGACATACACCGAAAAAGAAAATCAATCAAGATAGAAGCTAGATTAGTGGTTGCCTAAGAATGAGTGTGGGATTTATTTTCAGAGACATAAAAATCTTCAGAGTTAAATTATGGTTATGGTACGCGGATCAATGAATTTACTAACTACAGTAAAATTCATACTTTAAAATGGTTTGTGTATTGCACGCAAATTATCTCAATAATATTGCTTAAAATACAGGTAAGTAGAACAACCATTGCATCAAGAGAAAACCAATGAGCTCTTACTATACATCATTTAAATAGTATACTATTGTCCTGTAGACTTCTCTGCACCCTCATTCTGATTATCGATTTGTTTTTATTACCTCTATGACTTTTTAAACTTACCTCTCTGAAACTCAGTTGTTCTATGTAAAGGTATAAATAATAGTACCTGTGCCACAGATTTGTAATGAGCATTAAATACATGTACAAAATATTGACAGGGTGCCTAGTACCACCAAGGATTTTGTGAAGAGTTGCTTTTTTGGCCACTTTGCTTCAATTTTGAAAAGGGATCAGTACTGTGTTTCCTAACACCTGCAACCAAGGCTCCTCCTAAACAGCTGTCACAGTGTTTTATGACTTTGGATATTGCTGACGCTTTGGGTTGGCACATATGTGGCATTCAACAAAACAGCAGAATGTAGTGGGAAGAGCATGGAGATGTTCAAAATAGAAATATATTCAAAATCTGAGTCTTCCGTGCATGCCTCTTAGTTAATCCTTTCGATTTTTAGTTTTACTAATCGATAGATGAGTCAAGAGTGTCTATCTGCACAGGTCATTTAGAGGACTATATGCCATGAGTTATGGTAAGATGGAAATACAAACCACAGTACTTTGTGCTCAACACACATTCCAATACTAGTTCCCTTTCTTTCCTTTCTTTTGGCCTCAGTAAAACAAAATGACCTAATAAGAGAATAAAAATGCACTTGACATAAGGGAGTGAAAACTATCTTAGCCGAATGTTTCCTCTGCCCAAAAGATTTTAGCCAGAGTTTCCTAAATGACTCCAATTAAGAAGTATTTTTTGATGACACACACATGCAGATTGTTCTCCCTTTTCACAGTGATCAGATTAGACAGAAACTTCCATTTCACGTAGAATTTGATGAAAAATTTAGAACTCTAACCACTCCTGCTCCCTAAATTGGCATTTATTAGCATTATGAGGAGAGTTTGCAAGAAGAACTACATCAAAAATATGCACAGGGCTCTTGGAGATTTACTTTCTGGAAGCAATGATGTCTTACTGTCAGTCTTTGAAAGAAATATCAAACAGGTAATGTGAGCTGAAGCTTAGGATTTCTCAATATGTCCATTTGAGTTACAAAGGATTTTTATGCTCCATTTCAGACATTATTTAAACATTGTTATTCCTGCAAACATGCCACACAGAGATAAGGTTTTGCTCTGAACCACATCGAAATGCAGATTGGTCTAGAAAGTCAGTTTCAAAGTGCCTTCTTGAAGGTAACTGTTTATTAAGCCTTGGAGGAATTTCAATTGCAAACCTGTAGTGAAAGGGGGATGGGAGTAAATTTTGTAATATTCTCCTTAATAATGTGATTTGCACAATACTGGTACAGTTATAATCTAAATAAAGTTCCTGAAGCCATCAGGGCATTATACTGTAGCTGCTTCATTTAATCTAATGGTCCACATTTAGGTAATTTCCATGCATTTTAATCTATTTAATGATCACCTTTCTTGGGTGATTTACAGCAGCTGGATGTCTGGGGCTCTGGTACCCAGGAGCCATGCTCTGCACAGTAAGCTGGGAGAAAATGCTACTGGAAAGTGCATATTTGGGAAGATCCACCTTCATTAAATGAAGGAATAATATTTTCTAAGGATGCTCCTTGTGTCGTACAAGATTTAATAATAGGTTCTGTATAGGTACCTGAAGAACAGATTTGATACTAGTTCTTTGGCCGAATAATGTAGGATATATTGAAATACTGAATACTTGAGTAGAACAGATGGACACTTACTTACAGACCATTTACTTAAACCAGCATTTCCTAGAATATTTTACAGAGAAAAATAAAATACAGTAATTTCCTACACTCAGGGAGATTTTGAGTGAGTTAACTACATACAATCATTCAAAATTCTAAGCAGTCTTACAAAAGAAGAATATATTGTTTGTCTAGTCTACTGTTTTCTAAACTAAGTTAATCACAAAACTTTCTCTGATCTATAACTCCCCTAACATTTGGTAGAACATACTTCAGGATTGATAACCTTAGTCTATACTCAATATCAGATTTTCTTCGAAAAATTAAAACACATTCAGAGACAGACATATCCAGGCTTTTGTCTGGCACTTTAAGCATTGAGATCTCACATCATGAGCTATTTCAGCTCTCAGAGGTTTGCTTTTATCTTTGGGGGAAAAATATGATAGTGAAAGTCACTCTAAAAACTCCTGTGAGGCTCAAGTGGGAAAATATGCAAAATTACAAAGGAGGTACCTAGTACATAGTAGGTTTAAATTCCTCCTGCGCTCCATTCTCTATAGTCTCCATAAAACTAGCTACATGCCCACAAATAAGATGCTTCTAGCCTTTCAGACCTTCTCTGTGTGAATGTCTGGTCTCTGTTTTAGCTGACCCTCTAGACAGATGTTTTAAACCTCTGCTGAGATTTCACCATAAGTGAACACTTGCCATATGTGGTATGCTTTACATGCCTCATGAGGGATGGGCATCCCTGGTGAGATTACTGTATGTTTGTATGTGACAGAGAAGGAGGCAATAAATCCAGCATGATTTCATTATGAAGAACTTGATCTTAATAAGCATTATGTTGGTATTTATCAACAATGTGTTCTTAATCCTTTTGGTCTGAATAGATGAACAATCGTGAGGTACTTTCAGACAAAGAAGGGAAGAGAAAGATGTCTAGAAAAGATGTACATAATTAAGCCGCTGAAAAACCCAACACAAAAGTTAAAAAGAAAGGGAGTTGCACAGTGACCCTGTGAATGAGCCTTGGGGACAGGTGGACGGTGGATGAAAGCTCAGAGGCTCGGGTGGAGCCATTGTATCACCACTTGGCACAAGTTGTGAATTTGTCAGAGCCTGGCTCTGGCATAGCGCATTAGACAAAGTGAAGTTCAAAGTGATTCATATAGATTAAAATATTATTTCCTTTGCCAGGACTTTGTCTATCACATGCATGAGAAGGAATAAAAAGGTGTTCATATGATAAGAATATAAATTATCAGAGCCATTATGGAGAATGGTACGGAGGTTACTTAAAAATTTAAAAAATGAATCTATATCCTGATTCAGCTATCCTACTTCCGGGTCTATATACAAAGGGACACCTGCAATCCCATGTTTATTGCCCTACTACTCACAATGGCTAAGGTATTAAATCAGCCTAGGACCCCATTAAAAGATTAAGAAAAAATGTGGTATAAATTCAGGAGGAAATATTATTCTGCCATAAAGAAGAATAAAATTTTATAATGTGCAGCAAAATGGGTGGAACTGAAAGACATGATAATTAAAATAAGCCTTACATATAAAGACAAGTACTCTTTCACTCTGTCTCATGTGTGGCTTCTAAATGAAGTAAACCTGAGTGTGGAATGAGAATCAGTAGAGACTGGAAGGGTGCATGGAGGGCAGAAAAGTAAATATCAGCAGACTGGATTTCCTCAGTGCCTGTGCAGAAATATCACACTAAACCCATTTAACACACGTGAGTTATAAAAGCTCATCCAAATAAAATCATCCTAAATTTAAAAAGACACATATAAAAATGTATGTATGAAACAGTAGGAATTTCTTTAGACTTCCATGCTCATAGTCTTCTCTAGAATTTGTGAGCTGTACTTAAACCTCCAGGAAATACTATTTGTAGGGTGAGACAGATTATAAGAGTTTAACTTGAAGATATAGAGTGAAGAAACAATGTGTTAGTGACATAAGTTTGAACTAGAAAAATATTTTGAGTGGATAAAGAAAAGCCTTCATGGACATTGGAGTCAAATATTTTTTAATGATAAAATAGATTTTAATAATAAAATTTTAATATCTACAATGTTGTCACATGAAACAGACAAAAACCCATAGCATTGTACAATTTTTATTCATAACAGAAAATATTTGGGAAATTTGTTTTATTAAGGTTATTCTAATGAAGTACTTCCCATGTATTTAATTAATCAACATGTCTATTCAATTTATATCCACCATGTGGCATTTACTAATGCCTAGAAATGGAATGAATAAAGAACTATAAACAGAACTCACATTATTTAGTTATTCACTACTAGGTACATATCAAAAGGAAGTAAAATCAGCCTTTCAAAGAGAAATCTAAATTCTCATGTTTATTGTACTATTAACAGTATTTGAGTCAACTGAAGTGTCCATCGATGGATCAATGAATACAGAAAAAGTATATGTACACAAAGGGGTATTATCTCATCATAAAAAATAATGGCATACTGTCATTTACAACAATGTAGGAGGGGCTGGAAAACATTATATTAAAGGAAATAGGCCAGGCACAGAAAGACAAATTCTACATATTTTTATTCATATGTGGAAGCAACAGTTGATTTCATAGAGATAGATGTTAAAATCATAATCAATAAAAGGTGGGAAGAGGAGGGGACAGAAAGTATTGAAGAAGTTAACTAGCAATTGCTAAAATACAGTTACGTAAGAGGAATAAAGGCCAGAATACTACAGTAGAGAAGGGTGATTATAGTGACAACAATTTATTATATATTTTATAAAGAACTGGCAGAAAGGAGTTCCTAGGTATGCAACACAGGGAAATGATGACTGTTTAAGAAGACAGACATGCCAATAACTTCATTTAATCTTAACATATTATATTAGCATATCAAGTCACACCATATCCATAAATACATAAAACATAAAGATGAAAGAGACCTCTCCTAAAAAACTGTATTCCGTGGGATGGAATGACTCATCCTAACAGACAAGACACTTGAATAAAAGAGGATGTCCAGAAGGAGGTGACTTTAAAGTTAAGTGTTCAGAAACATTTTGATGGGGATATGGTGAACAAAGAGGATTGCAAACTAGGAATCTTGAGGACAAAATCAATAATAAACAGGAGGTAGCTTGTTGGATTCTTAAGGCAGTTTGGGATGGTAAAGCCCGAGCCTTAGAAGGGAACACTGCACGGAATACTGAAACTGATGGGGGTGAGTGAACCTGGTCCGCAAGGGCTTGGAGCGCCGTGTCTAGAACTTTTGTTATTATGCCTTGGAGAATAGGAACTCACAGAAGGGCATCAGCAAGATGGGGAGGAATGCGCATTATGTCAGTGATGACTACAGCATCCACATGGGACCTGTGATGTAGAAAAGAATCGTATGACGTACCAAGGAATTAGAAAGTAATCAAAAAAGGCCCTCAGACATCTTCTTATTTTTTAATTTTTTTTTTTTATAGATTTTTAGTTTTATGAGACAGGCTCGCACTTTGCAGGTCAGGCTGGCCGTCAACTCACTATGTAGCCCAGGCTATCCCTGAACTCAAGAGTCTTTCTGCCTCTGTCTCTGCCTCTGCCTCTGCCTCCCAAGTCCTGGGATTACAGGCATGAGCCATCAGCCTGGCAAGACATCTTTTTAGAAGGCAGCCATTCTGAAAACCTACACTGTGAAGTGAATGATTAAGTTTGTCCACTCAACAAGGAACAAAAGCTTCCTGTATAGATTGTACTGGATTCCTATTTAGATTCTCTAGGAGAATTAAGACTTATATTGCACAGAAGGACACAATGGACACACATTTACACTTCTGTGCATCTTGTGGGATATATTTTGTGTAAATAGAATTTCAAGAGAGAGAGAGAGGCATCAAAGGTGATACAGTTTTTATCCTCTAGTTTGGGGATACTCGAGTGGTTTTTATAAAATTTCTGTCCAATTTCTATTTATGTATAGTGGCAGGGAATTAATTATTTGCCCACCAAACTAACAGCACTTGTTTGGAACAGAGAGGATGAAGGGACAGAATGAATACAGTGGTCAGTCAAGGTGGCTGAACGGCCAACCACTTGGGGCTTGAGAAATCATGGAAACCTCAACGTAAGGAAAAGAGACGTGTCCCCATGATGGCAAGAGTTGTCATCTACACCACCTGGATTCCAACGTAAGCGCTGGAAAGTGAGGCTGTGAGGCGAAGTACTGAGGTGAAAAGTCCGGCTGAATCCAAGTATCTGTGCTAGAGGTAAGGCCAGGGGATTGTGTTTACAGACTGATCGCGGGTTGAGATAACAAGTAGAGGTCTAGCTAAGGAAAGATTCAAGAAAGACTTGTTAAAGTATGAGAATCTTTGGAGCCTGAGCTCATGAATGTCATCTATGGAGGCAAGATGAAAGATTTAAAAGAATCAGTGAACTTTGCCTAGAACCAGGACAAATCAAAGATGAAGTGTACGGGATTACTGGATTCAGAACTGAACCTTCGGTGAGTAGCTACTTAATGAAATGCCACGTGGGAGGTGCCTTCCTACACACCTCTGCATTTCCCTTTAGAATTTGTAGCACACCTTGTTTGTGAATAGCACCTATGTTTGGCATTTGGCTGCGAGCAAACTCGGTTTGACTTTAAATCCCATTGTGAATTCTTTCCACGTAGAGGCCTCTCCCAATTTTCCTGCTCCCATTTTAATTTTGAAAAAGTGAAAATGTTGCACCAAAAAAAAAAAAAAAAAAAGCTGTCTGAATGTGAGAAGAAAGGCATTTTAGCAGTGGAGGGAGTAGGCCTGTGTGTGCTGCAGACACTGGGGGGGGGGGGGGGGGGCGCAAAGAACATCCCTGAACTGATCTTTTTAGGAAATGGCAGAGTGAAAAACAAAAGACAGATTTTCAAACTAGATTTCCTCTGTGAGAGAATATCCTGAGACATCGCTATTAGTCATAGATACATAATTTAAGGGTTCAAAAGAAGTGTCAGAAAACAATTTTCATGCCAATTTTTCAAACTCAAAATGGAGGGATGAAAAATATAGGAGGCATCGAGGTCTTGAACATGCATATTTTTCAGGCTTAACGCCCCAGTGAGGCAATTATAAAAAAAATCCGGTAATTGGGCAGTTACTTTGTAAAGACACCTGATGTTAAATCAACAAGGCAGATGAGGGTTGAGAAGCTCAGTTTTCAGCATAAACTCATTAAGGGAGAATTTTTAAGGTCACAGCTAATATATATAAAAAAAGAGAGCTCACAGGAATATGCCTTAAGAGAAAAACAAGATGGAAGCAAATCAACGTGTATTCATTATTCCTCCTCCTTCTCCCCCAGCCTCGCTGTTACTTTTGCTTTCCTTACCACATATAAGTGCCCACACGAACCCACACACATACTATATGGAGAACTCTCTTAGCTCTGATAGAATAATCAATGAACATTAAGAACCATAAAGAGGTACAAAGTATACATAGTGTACTGACAGATGGAAGGAAACCACAAGATGTAAGGAATATCCAACTCTGTTTCTACTCAGAAAGTTGTCAAGCATTTCAATTTCAACTTAACTCTTTCAAATTTAACTCGTGTTCTCCCATCACAGATCTTTCACCTGTTTCCCCAAAGGTGGATACAAATAGTATTAATATTCACTCATGTAAAAATCAGAAACATGGGTGATATGTTAATCACTTTTTCATTGCAACGGCAAAATATGTAAAATAAAAATTAAAGGAGGAAATCTTTTTTTGGCACAGAGTTTCAGGGCTTTCATTCAGTGGTGGTTTGGAGTTGATGTCTTTGGCCCTGTGTGAAGTAAGACACAAAAGCAGGGAATACATGGCAAAGAAAACTCCTCACCCCATAGGGGCCACAAAGAAAACAGGGGAGGAAAGAGAAGGGTGAGAATCCCAGTGTTTCCTTCAAGAGCAAGTCCCTAATGAACTTATTCTTGTTCTCTTTGCACTATTTCCTAGAAGTTTTGCCACTTTTCCCTACATTAAACAGTGGCAACGAATCCTCTTAGCACATATACTTTGGGGGACTTAAAGATCTCGAACCATAACAGATAGTACAACTAGATCAACTAGACACACAAAAAAATCAATTATGAAGTACTAGAACTGAATCAAACTTTTGAACAAATGGACTAAATAGATGTAAACAGAGTATTCCTTCCCCACAAAATCAGAATACATATTCTTCTCAGTTGCACACAGGTCATTCTTCAAAAATAGAACCTACACTAGTTCTTAGGACATGTTCAAGAAAATGTAAAGGAATTAAAATTATCCCCTGAATATTGTCAGACCATTAGTGCCTTGAAATTGGAGATAAACATCAAAATAAATTCCAAGAAACTCACAAAAACATGGAAATTGAACAACACTCTCCTGAACAGGCAATGGGTCACAGAAGAAATTAGATATTTTCTACAATTAAATGATAATACCAGCACAATACACAGGAATCTTTGGAACACAATGAAAACAGTTCTACAAGGGAAGTTCACAGTTGTGAATGCCCACACTTAGAGAACACAGTGAGCTCAGATGAAAACCTCAAGCTCCTGGAAAAAGAAGAATAAGACAAAGCCAAAGTTCACATAAGGATAGAAATTATAAGAATCATAGCAGAAATTAATGTAATGGAGACTAAGAGAATCATACAAAAATTCAACAAATTGAGTTGGTTCTTTGAAAGGATAAACAAAATAAAAACAACCCTTACACAATTTTGTACAAAAGAGGAAGAAAAAGGCTTAAATCTATGCAATTAGGAATGAGAAGGGTGAAAATACAACAGATCCAGCAGAAATCTCGAGGATAATCAACACCTACTTTGAGAAGCTATACTCCAATAACATGGAAAAATAGACAGATTCCAACTTCCAAAGTTAAACAAAGAAGTTATAAAAATATTAAACATCCTAATATCAATCATGAAATTGAAAATGTCTTTAAAAACCTACCAACAAAGCCAAATTATAGTCTTGAGGGCTACACTGAATTCTATAAGATATTTATAGAAGATCTAGCACTACTACTTCTCAAACATTTTAATGAAATTGAAAGGGATGCAGTACTCCCAAATTCATTTCTGGAAACAACCATTAGCTTAATTCCAAAATCAGAGAAAGCCTCAACCAAGAAAGGACTATAGGCCAAACTCTCTCATGAATATACATGCAAAAATCCTCAATAAGTTATTGACAAATAGAATACAGAGTATCACCAAGAAGATTATACAACCTGATCAAGTTGACTTCATCCCATGGATTCAGGGGTGATTCAAAATTTGTAAATCAATGAATGTAATATACTATATCAATAGAATCAAGGACAAGTCTATCCTGGTTGAAAACCCAACAGTATATTTCACAAAACTAGAAAAAAATGATCCAAAAATTTGTCCAGAATCAAATGACACATAGAACAGCAAAAGCTATTCTAGGTAACAAACACAGGGCACGTGGTATCACAATCCCCAATTTGAAGCTGTACTACAAAACCATTGTGATAAAAAAAAAAAAACAGCATGGTACTGGCAAAGAAACAGAACCAAGGATCAATGGAACAGACTAGAAGATGTAGAAGCAACTCCAGACATACTAATCCACTTCATCTTTGACAAAGGAGCCAAACACCCTCAATGGAGGGAAGATAGGCTCTTCAGTAAATGGTGTTGGAAAAACTGAGTTTCAACCTGCTAAAGATTAAAACTAGATCTTCATCTTTCCCCATGCATTAAACTGAAATTAAAGTGGATTAAAAGTCTAAATAATTCAAACAGAAAAAATAAATCTGCTGGAAGATAGGTTAGGTAGAATTTTGGGGGACACTGACTTAGAGAAAAACTTTATGAACAAATCTCAGTAGCACAGGTACTAGCAAAAATAATCACCAACTTGGATCTCAGCATCTGCACACCAACAGAGCAAAAAGCTAACCTACTATGTGAGAAAAACTTTACTAGCTCATTCTCAGATAAAGGACTATTATCTAGAATGCATAAAGATCTTTTAAAAGTCATAATCCCCCTATTTAAAGGTCCAAATAAAAATGGGATTCTGAAATGAATGGACTCTTTTCAGATAAAGAAATAAAGGCAGCTAAGAAACATATGAAGAAATATTTCACATTGCTGGTCATTCAAGAGATGCAGAAGAAAACAATGCGGAGATTCCATCTCACTACAAAAAGAATGGTTGCCATCAAGAATCAACCAATAACAAATGCTGGTGGGCTGTGAGAGAAAGGAACCCTTCTCCACTGTTGATGGGAATGTACACTGGTGCAATCATTGTGAAGTCAACATAGAAATTCCTCAAAAAACTAAGATTAAAGGTCCCATTTTACCCTGCTATTTCCTTGCTAGATATATTCAGGAAAAAATTGAAAGTATCATACAATAGTGATATATATACATGCACCAATGTTTATAGCAACATAGTTTGTACTAGCTCAATCTTGGAAACAGCCCAAATACTCATCAAGTGGAGACTGGATAAAGAAGATGTGGTTTTTTTTTTTTTAGTAAAATGGAGTATTACTCAGCCACAAAGAATGATAAATTAGAGATAGTCATACCTAAAGGGATCCACCTTGGGGCTATCCTCATAAGTGAAATAAATAAGATGCAGTTGTGTTAAAAGCATATCATTTCTCTAGTGTGAGAAATCGAGGGAATAAATGAGGTCCAGAATGTATGAAAGGTAATAGGAAGAAAATATTGAAAGGGAAATGGGAATGGGGTAAGGTGCAAAGTAAGGAAAGGAAAAATTTAGTGAAAAAAGTGGAAAAAAGGGAAATGAAGCTTATGGTGGGTACAGGGGCTAGAAGGAGGGAAAGAGGATAGAAAAAAAAATAAGAATCAAGGTACATCATGTACAGCTATAAATTCTCAAGGATGACTGTGACCATAGTTCATACCTAAAATATACCAATAAACTTAATAAAAGAAAATAAATTATCTCATGTATTTTATAATCTATGCAAAGCTGACTAATACAGGATGCATCTTTTATACTGTCTTTCTTTCCTTTTTCCCAGTCAGTGTCTATCTTCTGTGTAGTTCCATTCCTCAACATCCTCCTTCAATCTACTCATCCCTCTCTCCAGTGGTACCATCAAGATCCAAGGAAATATTGCTCTGGAGCATTGGTAGAGTCATTTATTATTACATGCTGGTACTTTCTGTTCTTGTTCCCACTTGAGTTCATTTTCCCACACTACATATACCTACTAATGTTTTTTAAATGAATCTCACTGTCCTATTAAAATCAATATCATTATGCCCTCCGCTCAGTCCCATTGCATAAAAAAGCATTTAACAACTCCTCATTGCTCTTAAGAAAACAATAAAAATTCTTAATGGATCTACATATCATTTTCTAGTAAGACCTTGGCCTATCCCTTTGGACTTAACTGTGCCTCCCTTAATAAAAAAAAAAAAAACTATTAGCATTTGTTCTTATAGACTCTTAGATTTGCCATTCTTGTCTTCAAGACCTTTTCACATTTCTTTCCTACTACATAGAATGGTTCCTTCCATAAAACTCAGAGTGATTTCCACAGCCCATAAAAATCAAATTTATATCTGCAAAAGAACCCTTACTAGCAGGCCTGCTAGGTGGAAATACATCTCTACTCTAAGCCTACTTGATATGATTGTCATCATTGTTGAAATTAGTTGTTTAATAATTATCCACTCTGCTAGAACTATGAATTTCATTAATGCAAGAAAAGATGTCTCCAGTTAACCCATGGATCCTCAGAGACTGAAGTATTTATAAAATGAACAAGTGAATTCAGTGGATGATCTTTGATCTCTTGAAATCACAATGGATTGCTCTGAAACAGAAGAACCTAATGGAAATATGAGATTCAGAGGCTGCATTCCAAAAATCAACTTCTTGAGTGTGAATTATGGAAGACACTGAAGATCCCGGGTGCCTACAACCTTAGTAAAAATTAATTGCTGCTGGTTACAGCTATAAAGAAGTGACTTTGATACTGGGCCTTGTTAAGATGAGTAGACTACCCTGAACAAGAAATCACCATTTCTTTCCTACTCAGTACTGTACGGCTGCTCTTAAAATGTGTTAGTCTGGTTTGGGTCCTTGGGACCTTATATATTTGAATAGGCTGAAAGTAAGAGAAGAGGATCCCAAGGGGGATAGAGAATTATAAGGTATCTTGAAGGAATAGAAGAGCTACTTGGAGAGCTGGGGATATAGCTCAGTGATGCCACTTCCTGCATGGAAAGCATAAGGTCCTGCGTTCAATTCCTGTTACTGCCAAAAAAAAAAAATCCTACTGGGAAATGGCTCAGAAATCCGAACAACTTTCATCCTTGTAATGAAAATGGCTGTATCACCTAGAAGAGAAAGAAAGACAAGAGACAGTGAATGAATTTTAAATGGAGGCAGTGGATGGCTTTCTCTGTGGACAACGACTTTGACTAAACATCTTGAACAGTGAGACAGGCTTTTCCTCACACAGACAAAAACATTCCATAGTCAATGTTGTCTTATGGTGTAACCAGCAAACTTAGAAGGTTCTGAGTTTCCTGCCACTTGAATTGGGCAACGATAGACTGGCCGGACATGTGGTGGTGATTTACAAGGATTTCAGGTCATCAGTACTGTGGTGCGACTCGGCTCATATTTAATTAACTTCTACTTGAAAAGCTACTCTGCATCTAGACTGGTATGGGACTTGTTCAAGAACACCAACTCATTTGTGCTATATGATAGCTCTGTAAGGTAGATATATAGGAAAGTGGCTTAGAGGATGATTTCAAAACAGCACAATTGGAAAATGATTATTCTCAGGTTCTTTTATTTTTTTTTTGAATGACACCTAAAGGTCCTTCCAAGGCTCATGTCCTTTATTTTTACCAATGGTACACAATACTGAACATGGCCAGCACATTCCTAAATCTAGCCACCATGAAAATCCTTTTTCATAACTGAATAAAAACACAAGTCCCTTCCAAGTGGGTCATTTCTAATCACAAAATCTAGCACAAACTGCAGAGAATTTTAAAAAGGAAGTGACGGTGGCAGAGAATTTGTGATATAGGGAATGATGGCTTTCTAATTTAACATTTTATAACTATTTCAAAGGAAAAGTACAGACCTGGCAACTAAAGAGGTTATGACTTAAGTCATTGAAGGAAAAACCTAGAATGTTATGATCAAAACTTCACTCTACTCATAATTAGACTAAAAATAAAAGCACATGGCAGCTAAAAGAGAACATGAGTCATAGATATTGGATTTCAAGTCAACAAAATTGAAGAGGAATGAATATGTGAATATTAGTGTTTGTGAAGATAGGGAAAAAATGGATGGAGTTAATATCTTCATGCAACTGGAAAAGTAGGAAAGCTATTCAGTGATAAGTAGAAGCTGAAAAAATAAATCCATAAATAAAGCAAAGAATAAATGTCTAATATCTTGTGATACTAAAATCCTAAACTGCCATCAAAGATATAGAGACTCAGGAATGGACATGTAAAAAGCCCAGAAAGGCGTGAATAGATTCCACATGGCAAAATGAGGTAAACAATGCCTTCAGACAATCCATAAAAGCTCTAATTGGTGAAAAACATGTAGCTCTTAAAACCTTCATGAAATTATAGCACCAATAGGGTAGCCCCAAAGGCACTAATCAGACAGACTTACAGAGCAATCTGAGATAGCGCTGCAACAGAGAGGCAAAGGGGATGAGGGGTGTCACACTTCTGGAAATCGTTATCTTCCTTCAGGATGGAGGCTGGATGATGTGAAACAGAACAGGAAAGCATATTTGAAAAAGCATCAGTGGATTTGGTGATCACACTATTTGGGGGTCAAAACCCTGGCTGTGTTGCTGAGATGTGCTCTTTACCAAGTTCCCTATTCCTTAAAAGTTCGGTATTTCCTTCGTTGGGTGGAAATATGGTTGCTGCCTATTCCGAAGTGCTGTCTTGTGTACCTGATCTCAAAGATGCGCGGAAGAGGCTGAGCAGCTCCCTCTCTACAAGAAAACTACTTCAATAGCGAAGTCAGTTGGTGGAGTGGAGTCCCTGCAAAAATGAAGTAGGAAGGTGGGGAGGCAGTGAACAATGAGATTTTATAGTGTTCTGAGTGGAAATACATGTTGATATTTTTAATTTTCAAAAGTTCCCTGTGAAAGTGAAAATTTCCCCCAAATATTAGGCAAGCAAATAGAGGTACAGAAAGCTTAAATAAAATCTTTCCGATATTTTCATTCATCATAGGTAAGCCTAGAAATCAAACTCCATTTTCTGTATACAAAAGCACTTTTCTTATATCAGTAAATTACAATATAGGAGCCATTACAATATACAAATGTGCCCAGTTCCGATGCCTGGAAGCCATGACTTAGCCTTACTATTATAGAGTCCTGTGCTCTGTCTTATATTTGAATAGTTTCCTTTCATCTCCACTCCATAGGATGGAGAAAGGACCCCTTGACACATAGATATCTTAGAAATCCATGAATTTCCACTGTAGTCTCTCTATCCTTCCATCCCAGGAATTACATCACGCAGCAGAAGTTACAAAGACCGCACTAGCCCCTCACTGCAAAAGTGGGGAGCAAAAGACCAGTGGAGACCCCTGGGGGGCTCTTATGCTCCATCTTCCCATCAGTTCAGCCAGCAGATCTTTAATCTAGTTAGAAAACTTCAGTCCCCGCTGAACGTGGGCAGCCTTCAGAAATGTATTTTCAGCAAGGGAGGTGTCAGAATGGATTCATGAGAGGCATTTCATGCCTCACAAATCACCCTGAATATTTCATGTACATTAAAAAATTAGTAGACAAAACTGGAGTGGTGGTGTATAATTTACCTAGACTCGCTAGATGTTTTTGATACAGAGCCGGGCAGAAGATTTATCTGTGGGCACATTAAGCTGCACTTGGAAGAAAATGCATCAGCTCTGTGTTAGGGCCCATCAGAGAGGGCAGCAAAAGAGCTGCTTTGTGGTGAAGCGTAAATACGGGTGTAACAGAAAAAAATATTAGCTCTGTTTTTCTTTATCATCTATATAGTGGAATGCTGAGTTCCTGTTCTCTGGATAATGAGATAGCTCTGCTTGTATATGAATGAGTTTAAAAGGTATAAACTAGGGAGTCTGATGGCCTAATTTGGAGGGTCCAGTGGGAATCTGCCTCCCTCCAGATAATGAGATCATATTTGGAGTTGGTATGCCACCAAGCAAGAAAATGAATTTAATAACAATATCACTACTATTTACAACTGAAGAAATATTGTCCAAATATGCTGAAAAAAGGAGTGAATTCATGGCCTGGGACCTTTTTTATGTTTGGAAAAACACTTAGTATATGACCCTAATCCTGTGGATAAATGTAATATGAGATTGTAGTAATTCAAACCTTTAAATTATATTTAGCTAGGATTGAAAGAGTTTGAAAATTCAGCCTTGAGCTACATTTGCTGACTCAAAAATCAGCATCTTGCATTTATTTCCTAACTTTTCAGCTCTGAAATTCTCAGAGCTTGACTCCAGCCTCTCCTTTTTCAACTGAGGACGTGCCCCCAAGTTGGTATTCCAAGGACATTCGTTGGCCTGCAGCTCTGAATAACAGCTGTTTCTCAATCAGCAATGAAAAGGAGAACTTCTTGGGCTGATGAAAAAACACATCATCATGTACAAATTTAATTTTTTTTCCATTTGGCGCCTTGGCTTTCCTGCACTGTCTATACTATCTGAGATTTCATGTCAGTGATGCATTGAGAGTTTATTGGCATACAGCTGGAGAACAAAGATTCATCTCTACAAATAAACACTCAAAGTAGTTGTGTTTATGGCGAAGCCATGGACTGGCTTTTGCACACACTCTCTGCTCCACATAAGTGTGTCTCCTTGGAATCTAGTACTTTGGAAAAGTTTGGGGATGAAACAAAAAGTAACATAAAATGACTTTCTCTGATTTGTAGTGAGTCAAGTAAGGAGAAATGCTTGACTAGAGAGGACAGTAGAACAAGGAAACAGAAGTTCGTCTACCTGTTCAGGCAGCCACACTGAGAGCGTGCGCCTGTGAGTTACTCATCCTCCTTGAGCACATACACAGGTCATTTCATGTGAGTCACGTGACATGTCTACAAATGCCTTTGCCAGCGTTTCAAAGCTATAATAAATACATGAGATCAAAACTTAAAAGAGTTTGACTCGTTTGTTAGAAGTATTAGTCCACAAGCAGATGGCACCAAGGGCCATACATGTGTCTAACGGGCATGGCAAAAGAAAGGTGTTCACCTCATGGCAAGCAGAAGCAGAACAAATGGCAAACCCTAGGGAAAAATCATACCATTCAAAGGCATGCCTCCAGGGACCCACTTCCTGCCACCAGAGTCTGCCTTCTGGCAGCACGTTTGGCCATGAATTCATCAATCAGTAAATACATGACATTAATTCCTTCCTAATTTAACCACCTCGTTAGCAAACAACTTAACAGTCAAGACTGATCACAACAGCTTTTAACCCTATTTTGCAGATGAGGAAATTGATTCTCTGAGAGTGTTAGTAACTTCTCATATCATGTCTTTACATAGCACGGTGGGAATCTGCTCATAAGATTGACCGGTCATGCAACCAAATGTTGAGGTTCAGGTGCCTCAGAAAGGTTGAGGTCCAGGTAGAGTCATGAGTGGCCAGGGAGGTGCAGGAATCTGCTTCTTTATCCTAGCTACCCGATTTCTTCTCTTCCCTACTGTGAACCCAGTACTTCTTTTATGGATATGGGAAATAAAACAAGATGGATGAGCCTGAGACCTAAATTGTTATAAAACTATTAAAGAGAAATCTATCTTAAGTTATCGCCTAAGGGGCCAGTAAAAATTGGTCATCATAGAGGTAGATTTTTAAATAAAGGTTGAACAAAATTACACTCACATCCCTCGGGATGCTTCTAAATAATGTTTTCAAACAGGGGGTTACACAGTGAGGTGACCTTCCTGCCTCCCCGCCTGTAAGTTTTATGGCAAGATATCCTGTGGCAACAAGGCTTGTGGGATCTGCATTCTCTCTTTGTATACCTCTTGTTCCGGGATCTTCTATTATCTTATTCCGAAAAACACACTGATCTTGCGGAACTGAGAGTGAGTGGTTTGTTTGTAACTAAGGACTTATCTGAAATTTGCCCCACTGAAAGGCCAGTATCTGTGAATCTCACTTGACCAAGTATCTGGATCTCTAGTCATCTCCATTTCCAATCCATTGTTCTCCTGTTTAAGACCCTGAGAAGCTTGACTTGGGCTCCACGATGAATTGTAACGTCTTCACCATCATTATGCAGCTTGTGTTGATATGTTCTACTGGCTCCTATACACCCAAGAGTCCATAGTTAAAGAACATCACCATGTGAGGATTTTCCAGACCCATTTTGAGAGAGATATATATTTGTTTTCTACATAAGACAATCCCTATTCTCACTATATCCGCAACTTAACATACAGGCTTGGAAGTGTCTAGGGCTGAATGTATCACAGGGGCCTCATTTTATTGTTCAGGACTGACTGAGACAATACTTGTCCTGTGCTTGGCTGTGTTTAACTCAGGAAGGAGACTATAAAAGTTGATTGAATGAAAGAATGGAATGTAAATGAATGAGTGAATAGAAAGTTTGCTGTATCTACAAAGAAAATGGAAACCTTCCCTATCACTATGGTACGTCTCCTCATCTGCATGTTCCCAGGCTCTTGCCCACTCTTCTGTAATGTTTCAGATCTCCCCAGTCTGTGAAGACCCAAAGTACAGTTTGCTTCTGTAATGATTCACCTTATAGCCATTCACTCAATGAGTCAACAGTGCTTGGCTTTTCAGTGGTCATAGAAACTAACAAAGAAGAGCATGGTCTCAGGAAATGGCGATGAGAGTGAAAAACTGCTCTTTCTCAAGTGACTTTCCAGCCATCATGAGCAAGATGAAAAAGCAGCAGCAGAGAGAGAGAGAGAGAGAGAGAGAGAGAGAGAGAGAGAGAGAGAGAGAGAGAGAGAGAGACTGTATGATGTTGAAACAGAGGAATAGCTGAGCGAACTTCATATCAAAGGGGTAGGAATAGGGATGTGATAGGTGGGTTCTGACCAGCTCAATGCCCAGTGTGCTTGTCTGTCAACAGGTGAGGGGAAATGATCCCATCCACCTGCTTCAGGCTCATGCTTCTTCTCAGGTAAAACTTGGCCCAAAGTCAGATGTCTGAGACCTCACTGAAGGCTGAAATTGAGAGCCTGAGAGAGAGTAAGTGGCAGCCACCAAGATAAGCTCATCATCTGTCCTTGTCCTACTCGAGACAGATACTCCACATCCTAGAAAGCCCAAGCCTCCTGAAAACCACTTTCCAAAAAAAAGTCAGGCCAGGTGTGAAAAGAAGAATGGAATCCACTGCATCATTCTGTCTATATCTGCCCATGAAAGGGAGTGTGTCTAGACTTCAGGCAAGGCGATTGATATTAGTCCTGCTAACACATTCTATCTTCGTGGCACTCTTCTCGGATGCTCTTTACGATCATAATTTTATTAAGCTTCACCCTTGCAGTAGGGGAAGCATCTTGCTTCTTTACAGATGGGCAAAATGAGTCTTAGGAAACCGCGATGCTTCTGCAGGGAAGGTAGGGCGTGGAGGTGACAGTGCGTCCTGATTTCCTAGCTCACCTGGCAGCCCAAGCTCAGCTTCTCTTCGTTGTGCATCACTTAAAAATCTCCACAATCAGCCAAAAGACTTATATTTCCTTATTACCTTATCAGCTTTTTATGAATAAATCTTTTTTTCCCTAGCTTGAGGAATAAAGTTAAAGGAATATATTAGATTTAAAAATGGGCTTGCAAAGCAAGATTCTGCTTTGACCCTAATATCTCCCTTAGATTCCTTCCTGAACACACAGGCCTTTATCAGACATGATCCACTTTCTCTAGAGAAGGCTGAGATTAGAGTCAAAGCCAAAGCCCAGAAAAGAGGTCCGAGGATGGGTATTGTCACCATCCGTGGCCAGCAGGTGGATAATGGCTGTGAGGAATTTCAGCAACAGACCACCAATTGCAGATAGTTTCATAAGAGGAGAGAAATTTTGACCGAAATTAATTTTTAATGCAATTACATTGAGAAATATTTTGAAGAAGGAATTTTAAAAACTGAGGTCACTGCTGCTTCTGCACTTCTCTTACATTAGGGAAGATAAAAACAGTATGGTTGATAGCACACCCTTGTGCCAGATCATCTTGGCTCCACATATAGGCTCAAGTTCTTCCTCCAGGCTTGGGAAAATGGCATTCCACAGGTGATTATAAGTAAATATCTAAATAGATACAGACTCACACATATAGGCACACATTGATTTTCTTAGCATATGGAATACATTTCCCTCATGAACTCAATCTCAAAGGAATATCATAGAAAAAGCTAAAATGGTAGGCTTTGTATTGTGTGCTAATTTGATTCAAAATCATGAGCAGTTCACATAAACAGCTTTTTTTTGAAAACGGGATGGTATAATTATTTTCACTCTTGGTTCAAATACAGTCATTTCAGGAAATTTGGGAACTATTGCAGAAAGTAAAAGAAATAAAAAATACCATATTCTCACTTCTCAGAATCAGCTATTTACAATTTGGTAAATTCTATCACGTTGTCTTGAATTCTTATGATTTTTTTTCTTTTTGTTTTGTTTTGGTATTTTTTTTTTTTTGAAACAAGGTCTCACTTTGTAGTTCAGGCTGGTCCTGAGCTCACTATGTAGCCCAGGAAAACTCGAACTCAGCAATCCTTCTGCCTCTGCCTCCCAAGTGCTGGTATTACAGGAGTGAACCACCACACTGGCTCTTATGATTTTTTCATGCAAAAAGTATCACAGCATATGGAATTTTATGTGTTTTCCTGTTTCTTTAAAGACTCTCTGATATCCACTTTCCTATATTGATAAATTTTTTTCTTAAACATTTAAAAAGCTATTCAATATTTCATTACACAGTCACCATTATTCCTTTATGTCATAAATTTAGGTCCCCTGAAAACATCTCTTAATAAAGGAAGCATATAAGTGAAATGAGTTTGAATTTAATTTGGAAGACAGATGTATGACATCATTGAATTTTACAGCTAAAGTCATTTAGAAGCTCAAATGCCCAACTACCTTGTCTCATTCGGAGATGTAAAATTCCCACTCCAAAGAAAGGAGACTTTTCTGTGGTTACAAATTGAATAAATAATAGAGAGAAGACTGGAACTGAGCCCTGAGTGATCTCCTTAGCTCCTTAAACTTCCTGCAGAATTTATTTCCTTCTAGAGAGACGATAGCCTCATCCATGTTTTGAAAAAGATTACCTGTAAAACCAGCACCTGTGTCCCCACAGGAAGAAAAGATGGGACTCGCTAGTGAGCCAACATAGGAAAAAATCACCTGTTGTTATTTCATTTCTAAACAAAGTCTTCCGCCAAAGCAAATCAGGGTATTACTCTGAAAACACCTGGAAAGATGGGCTTCATAAAGTTTCTGATGCCAGTAGAAAGACTACTACCAACAACATATTCCAGAACATCTCACCTGCTCCACAAATGAGCAGCTCACTGAAGTATTCAAGCGACACTTACTTAGCCTAATACTTGTGTTACTTCTCTTTTGTTTCTGTAACCAATTACCTGACACTGAGAAGTTTAGAAACAGGACTTACACACTCACAGTTTTGGAGGCTGAACGTACAAGACTGGCAGCTCCATTGGCTCAGCCTCCAACAAGCAGCTCACTTGACTGTGTCCTGTCATAGCAAAGGACAGCATCACAGAAGTGCAAATAAAGAAAGATACTGCGTGGGAAGACAGAAACACAGAAAGACTCAAGGACCTGTCTCACCACTTTATAATAACCCACTCTGATGGGAACGGACTCACTCAAGAGGATAACAGTCACTCATAATGAGTGGGAGGCCTTAGTCAGTGTGGTGTCTTGACTTTTATTTTCCAGAAGAGGCTGGACACAAGCATACACAGTATGCTGATGTTTTCATGTTGACACGTATGACTGGGACAAACTCACCTTCCATCCCTAACATCCTTTCTGGTGCCATGACCTTTTGCTCTGATAGCCTCCAGGTCTTGGTTCTGAGGAAAGAAGTATTTCTCCCAAGAGACAGCAATGATACTAGACAGAAGGTGACAATGGGCTACCTCACCCTCCTTGTGCCTCTTGAACAGCGGGTGGGGAAAGGAGTTACTGTCCCCACTGGAGCGATTGATCCTCATCACCAGGGAGAGGTTAACCCCTACCACAGGTGGCGGCAGGAGGGAATGCACAATGCACAAGAGATCCTTTGAAGCATCTCTTAGTACTACCATGGCCTGTGACTAAGGTCGATGGGAAAATATCCTGTAGTCAGGGCAAAACTAAAAATGGCCCAGACCTGTTTGGGATGCAAGTTTGAGTCACTCCAATGGGTAAAGAACCATGACAAACTGAGGTGCTCTCTGGAAGAAAAGGGAATATAAAATGGGTAATATAGTGGTTAGTTTTCCCATTTTTGAAATAAAATACTTCACAAACACCTACAACTTAAAGGAGGATAATTCTATTGTGGCTCACAGTTTCAGAGGTTTCAGTCTGTGCCTAGCTGGCTTAAAAGCGAGAACGTCATGGCAGAAGGGCAGAGTGGGGCTCACTTCCTGCCAACCAGGAAGCAGGGTGCTAACAACATGCTCGGACCACAGATAAAGTCTCCAAATATACAATCTTGATGACCCACTTCACTGGGGCCACCTCTAAACAGTTAAGAAGGTCAGTGGATTAATCAGCTGATGAGTTTCATGACCCTGTGATCCAATTTCAGGATTCTCTTAACTCAGTCCAATTAATAAGTAAGGTTAACTGGCACAGGCAGTAGAAGGGGTTATTAGAGGTACCATTGTACCATAACAGGACACTATCTCAGCTCTATGAATAGTACATCTATCTGTTAAATTCTCTAAAGAAATGGACCCACTATAATATATACATTCATAAAAACAGATCTATTAAATGAGACTGATTGACTTTACTATGGAGGTAGCCAGGTAAAGTTGTGTATAGCTTCAGTAACAAAACTGGAGATCTAGAAAAGTTAACAATTTAGCTCCTATCCAAGTCCAGAGGGCTCAGACCAGGAAAGGCAATAGGGTCCAGTTCAGTTCCACTGTGAAGCCAGCAGGCTCCAAACTAAGACTATGTAATGTTTTCATTTATTGTGTGTGAAGGCAGGGAAAAAATCCAATGCTATAGTCCGAAGGCCACTGGACAAAATGATCCTGTCTTACTCAGGGAAGAGTCAGCCTTTTTCTTCTATTCATAGCTTAAAATGATTGGATGAAGTGCACCCACCATACAGAGGGCAACCTGCTTTCTCAATTGGCTTACAGATTTATCTAAAAATACCCTTGTGGAAATATGCAGAATAACACTGGACTAAATTTGGGGTCTGAGGCCCCAGTAAACTTGTCACATAAAATTTGCCATTACAGTATATCACAGTATTTAACATAATAGGAACTCCAAAATGGTGGATATTGGTTATTCTCATTACTTTCAATATTTTGGCTCAATTATTTTGTTTCAACATTCTTTTCCTAAATTGCAAACCACTGATAAATAAATTTAGTGGATTATAAATGATAAGAGTGATTGCAATAATTCCTTAATTGCAACCGAGATGCTGGCTAAGTAGGTTTTTGTCAGTTGCAACCTCAAAATCTTGTGCACTGTGTTTGCTAAAACATCACTGGCAAGGAATTCCTAGGAACTTGTGGGATATGATCCATCTGAGAATCACCTGTATCACACTTTTTAAGGATGCTGGTTACCGATCTCCATGCATCTCCACTTCTGTACATATGACTGTGCATCTGGGTCTGCACAGATCCTCACATACACATAGTCCAAAGGCTTTTGATAAGTGCGGAATAACTTAACCAACTTTATGAATTTAATTAAGCTTCCCTCCACATGGTGTGTTGGAAAAGACAGCAGTTTATACAAAGACTATCATCATTTTTTAAAAATGTATTTTTTTTTTTTAGAATGGAGCCCAGGTCTACAGGGTACCTGGGATATTTTGCTTGTCAGCAAAATAAATTTATTCTGAATTTATGAATTGATAATAAGTCACCCTCTCCTAATGATTAATGATAATTAACCTTTTAAAGCTCCATCACTTACCTGGCCATCTTTGGCTGACAGCCCTTGGAGAAAGGGCAGAATGCTAATGGCAACAAAGACCTTCCTTCCATCTCCCAAGGTCCTATAGACAACACTATTTTGGTTACATATCTACGAAGCCGAGGAGAACTTTAGACAAAGAAAACATGTACAAATGGGCCTTCATGCTGGTGTGTTTTCATCCTGAAAGGACTAGTGGGGTAGAGGCCAGAACAAGCCAGTGCCAGGGTCTAAGGCCGTTGACCTCATCACAGTTTTTTCACCCCCTTCACCTGTAAAATTCCTAAGTGATGATTGCATTATCAATCAACATTTCAAATACAGGGTACTAGCAGAGGAAAAACCCAAGTCCTCTTGTCAGACAGTCAACAGCACATTAAATCTATCTTTTAACTAGTCTACTAGCTGGATGTGGTGTCCCACACTTGTAATCCCAGCACTCCAGAGGCTGAGGCAGGAGGAACACGAGATCGAGGCTGCCCTAAACCACATAGCGAGACCCTCTCTCTGAAGAGAGAAAAAAGAAATCTAACTAGTCAGTACATGTCATGCATCTTAGAATGTCTACATGGACCTTTACCATGCTTCACTCCTTCACTTGTCTCAGGCCCTATGACCTCTGAGATTCAGTTTGGACATCTGGGAAGTAGATTAAAGTGGTTTATCAAAGACACCCTTAGGAACCAATGCCTGTGGAAGGAAGAAGGGGAAATAAGTGTGGACAGAGTGTAAAAAAATGGTGAGCCACAATGCAGGCAAAATAACAGACTCGATTTACCCAAAAGAGGTCCCTGGAACTAAAATCATTGTTATCCTGAACTAGGATCTGTGGACTAAATCTGTGGACGCCTCTATAGTAATAAACTACTGTATTGAGATCTCCCAGAAAGCGTAATGGCTTTGACCAAGTTGCCTGGATGTACCTGAGAGAATTCCTGGAGGGACTGAGAGCTGATTGTCATTTGCAAATGGGATTCTTTGTTACCAGGGCCACCAGAAACTTCACAAGCAGGGCGTATGGGGAGTACTTCATAGTGTCTTAGACACCCACGTTTCTTGAGCCTTTGTGTGTGCTGGACAGACTGCTCAGGCTGGTGCCTACTTCATCACTTTTAACCACAAACCATCAGAGAAGTATTCATAGGCATATGTGCCAAACGAGGAAACTGAGGCATGGTAGCTTATAAGAATGGAATTCAGATTGATAGCTAAGAAGTGGAGTCAACTTAAATGTCCACTGACTGATGAATGGATAAAGGAAATATGGCCTATTCATAAAATGGACTCCTAGTTAGTCATAAGAAGATAAAATGCTATCACTAGAGATGATATAAATGGATGGGAAATAATCTTGTCAGGGAAAGACAAGTACTACATGATCTCACTCATAGAATCTACAAATACCATTCTCATAAATGTTGAGAGTAGAATCTTGGTTACTGGCGGCTGGGGGAGTTGAAAGAAGGGAGGGTGGGGAAAGGCCGGTCAACAGGTACTTAGTTATAGTCTACAGACTATGATGTTGCACTGAGTTTCATAAAACTAGAAGAAAGGGTGTAGTATATTTTATAACAAATAAATGATGGGTATTCAAGGAAATAACTATGCTCAATCGAAACATTGCACAGTGAAATATACAAAAATGTATGTAAATGTTAAAATCTTATGTAAGTATTCTATAAAAATTACATTTTAAAAAGCCATTTCAAATTAAGTCCCTACCTCTATTCATTGTTCGCTAGAATGAGTGTAAGTTTGTGTAGCACTTTTAGCAAGTGGAGAGATGACTCACAGTAACCATTCGGGTTTTCAGTACTTACCAGATTTTTATAGGAGGATTGCTTCTCATTTCCTCCACTGCAAATTCCATTTCTTGGTAGGACTCAATCCAGAACATGACCCCACACTTCCCCAAACACATGGCATTAATTACATTCGTGCTTCTTGGTTCTGTGTCTGTGGCTACCTCTGTGATCTTGCAGAAGTTATTTATCTTCCCTGTGCCTCTGTTTCCCATCTGTGTTCCTCATTCAAAATGCAAGAATGATAATGGCACTTATTACATCATACTTCTAAGATTAAAAAAGTAAATGCACAGGTGTCACATTAGCAAACATGCCTGGTGAGAGCTATGCATTTGTCATTGTTACAATTTGCATATTTCACTAATAAAAATATAGCAGTGTTAACACATCATACGTTATGTGTTCATTGATTTTCTTCTTTTCTTTTCTTTTTTGTTTTTGAAAATGATATTTTAATCAGGGAGAAACCTAGAGTGAGCAGGAGCAATTATATCTGACAAAATAAACTAAGACAAAACATATGAGACAAAAAAGTCCACTATAAAATGATCAAGAAATTAATTCAACAAAATATAACTCTAAATTTACCATCCCCAATGTTAGAGCACCCAATTTTATATTTAAAAAATAATGAATCTAAAAGGATATACTCAATACCATTACAATGGAGAGTTTAAACCCTTCATTTTCATCATGAAAAGACCCAGACTAAAGAAAAAAGTCAGAAATAGAACCAGGAAACATCAGAGTTAAATTGTACCATGGGATAGATAGACTGGCCATGTATAGAACATTCCATCTACAGCTGTTTACTGCACATTCTTTTTGTTAGCAAATAGAATTTTCTTTATCATAGCTATGTATTAGGTCAAAAAACAAGTCAAATTACAAAAATTTCAAATCATATCCTATATCTTTTCCAATCATAGGAGAATAAAATTAGAATTCAACAAAAGAAATTTTATAAATGATACACATACATGCTGACTGCCTCCTCTTTGAAGCAAAAGCATTCGCTGGTATATTTTAGATATGCACAAACATGCACAAATGGAACCAAATGTTTTGTGAATAAAGAGAGGAAGAGGAATTGAAGTGATGAGAAAAAAGAAGACCTTCATTGATTTTCTTCAACATACTTCATGTGATATGTAAACATACTTAGACTTTAGTAGAATGCCATATAGCAGAAAGCATCTAATGCCAGGCTGTTAGACTGAACAAAAATAACAAAATAAACAAATTTTTGCGATTATAAACCATAAAAGTTACTCAAAATTATTCACACATTTCTATATATCATGCTAACCCAAGACACCATCATTTCTTCCTTTTCAGTGGAAGTGAGAAAGATCTAGAAACAAAGTCTGGCCAACCTTTGTTACTTAACTAATCTGTGCTTCTATTTCTATACTTGTGAAATGAGTATGGACAGAATGACTACTTCATAATGTTACAAACAGATGTAAGTGAGTTATGTAAATAAACTAGTTCAGGTCATGGCGCAGAGCTAGTCCTCAGCAAATGCTAGCTTTAATCATAACGACAGCCACAGCCTTTCTTCTTTTTGCTGAAGGTACCACTTGCTGCTTAGATAAAAAGCATCAGAAGAGAAGTACGATGGATATATAGCAGCATCCCTTCTCTATGACAAAACACCTGAAATAAACAACTTATAGGGAAGAAAGGTTGGCATGGGCTTCCGGATTCAGAGTCTATGATGGACTGACCTCATCACTTTGTTCCTGTCATGCTCTGAACATCTTGGTGGGAGCATATAGGGTAGCAGAGCTGTTCAGTCTATGGGAGCCAAGCACCAAAGAGAAAGCTGGCTTTGCATAACAAAACATTGACCTCAAACCTATTAAACTATCAACTATCAATGAATTAAGCCATTCCTAAGGCCAGAATCTACATCTCCCAGAGGCCCCTCCTCTGGGCACACCTTCAATACCAGCACTTCCTTTCATGGGAAATTTACCATCCAGATCACAACAGTATGATAGAAAGAGCAGGCACATTAAGTCGGATGCTATTTGCTAACCTTTAAACAAGGTATTTTTTCAGATGTAAAACGGGAACGGCAGTACTGCCTTGTAACAAGGAATATTTTAGGGTCAAGCCAGGCATCTGCCTGAAGCATTTCATACAGTGCAGACTCAGTGATTAATTAATCAAACTCAAAATATCTTGGTTTGATTCATACCATTAGCACGTGTGCAAAGTGGCCACTGAAAATCGTAGCGTTATTGGTGCAGTTTCTGTAAACCAGTGCACAGTGGGCCTTCAGCACCTCCTGGTGCCTTCCTGCCATCCGCGCTGCCCCACACTGAACAGATAAGAGGCGCCTGGCCCCACAGCCCCAGGATGCTCTGGAGGATGTTAAATGGCAGGGAGAAGGCTCTGGCAAAAGCTGCTTTAATGAGACGCGCCGTGAGCTCGGCTGCTCCCTGGTCAAGCTGCCTGAGTCAGAGCAGATCGCTAATGGACTAGGTGGCCGTGCATTTCCAGACGACTGCACTTGGGTTTTTTTTTTTTTAATGAATTCAGCAGCCCACAGACTCAGGGGCAGAGTGTGTGTGCATGTGTGTGTGTGTGCGCACGTGCGCGCGTGTGTGTGTGCATGTGTGTGTGCAGGTATCTGTGTCTACAATGACAGTTTCCATCTTAAAAAATAAAACGGAGACAAACGACAGGATACAGAGACTCACGATGCACTGTGATTTGCATCAGCTGGAGAAAAGGCGCCGCGGACCTTCCAAGCCCATGTGGTTGCGCACCACACAGGACAGAACAGAATCACAAAACACTCTTCTCTGGGAATGGGGGGCAGCGCACTCACTGGCATTAATGTGCAAAGACTAGTGTCAGCGGCCTGACTGCTTAATGATGAATAATTCATACACATCAAAGCGGCCCTTACAAAGTACTTTTTCCTGCAGCCTCAAAGACAAAGAAACAACAGCAAAGAGGCCAGAGGAGGAGAATTTTTTAAAATCACATCATCTCCTCCGTCTTCCCTCCCTCCCTTTTCTTAAGCGTGTGTGTGCTGAATTGGATTGAAATCAACTGCACTAGTATTTCATGCAAACATCAAATCCTTTGATTTCTTAACAAATTTAAGGGCAAACTCCTATTCAGCCTTCAAAGCCCAGCTTAAAATCCACTGCTTTTGTAAGTCATTTCAACAACCCATATTTCCAACACTCTTTTCCCTTTGTGGTAAACATGCTTCCTTGACTATGACCATGACTACAATCTTATTTCTTTACATCTGAGCCCTATGTTTAAAATTTTGCTCATGTTAAACACCTTGTTCTGTGTATTAAAGAATCACTAGGACCCAACCCAAAGCCTAAAATACAGTGGACACTCAATACATGCATATAAAATTGAAATGATTTGAATTCTTGAAATAAAAAATGTATTCAGAAGCATTAGAATGCTAATGTATATTAAGTCTATGAAAATGAAAATTATATGAAAAAGTATTTCTAGAGCCTCGCAAATATCATGGAGTCTTATTCTTATCAGTTAGCCTTTACTAAGGACTCAAATCAAAGGCCTAGAAATGCAAGGAGTTGAGCGATCTGTTTGGAGAGCTTATCAGCACTCTTTGGGAGGGCGAGTCTTTTGAAAGAAAATATTTGTCAGGACTGAGATAAAATTAAATTGGCAGAATCACAATCTGGGTTACTTTTATGGTCTTCCTTAAAACATAAACTCCTTATACTCCCTTTCTTTTTTGATCATCATAAATGACAATGTCCTACAGATGTGCACACATCAAAATGCAGATGTTACCCACTTTTTATATTTCTCAACTGGCTGCCACTTCAATAAAATACCATTTCAATGTCAAGGGAGACCATGTTTCCTTTGTGAAGTAAATGCTTGTAATCAAGGAGAAAACGATATATTTTAAAGCTAAATTCTATTTATTCACTGGATTTATTTTAATGGCTATGATGTGACAGGCATTATGTTAATCACAAAGGAAGATTTGGGGCACAAGATGTAGATCTCACATTGAGACCTCACAGTCCAGCAAAGGAGAAGCAGGCAATGAGATCATTATTTGTAAGAAATTATTTTCTCCTTTATGGATGGACAGCATTATAGTTTGGCAGAAGGTGTGGTGACTGATTCTCCCTGGAAAGTTAGAATTGGCTTCCGAGAAGAGGCGATCTTTAATCTGTTACTGGAGGGGCAAATGAAAGGGTATTTTTCCAGTGGAAGAAAGGCAGCTGGTCCTCATCAGGAGTTCATAGTGCTTGCAGCAGGCTGGACTTGAGAAAAGTGTCCATATGGCAAAGAGTGAGACTCATGCAGCCAGAGAAACCAGAGGCTACAGTTGCTAAAGGCTTTGGATTCAAGGTGAATAAGAATGCCCTCTTTAAAGATAATCCCATCAGTTCCTTGGGTGGCAGAACCCGGGAGAAGTGCCTGGTCATTCAGGAAAACATGGCCCGAGTCCTTCTCTCATAGCCTGGCCTTGGCCTAATGCTTTAGCCCTGTGTCCTCCTGCTCCCAGTGTACAAAGCTTCCCATCTAGTCCTCCTGCCACATCTCCAGGCTCTTTATTTCAAACTTCTTCCATTACCTGATTTCACAGGGTATCTACTCAGAGGAGATTCAGGCCCTGCAGCCTTCCAGTCTTGGGGTGACATTGGAACCGAGGTTTTGTAAAGAAATGAAGGATGGTAGATCAGGTTACTGAAGGCTGTCGAGGCTTTGGGGGTATAAATCAAATGCAAAAAGGGTTTGGATAAGAAAATGAGAGGACTGGAGATTTAGCTCAGTGGTTCCAGTGCCTGTCTCACAAGCGCAAGGCCCTGAGTTCGATCCCGGCAACCACATACAGTGCTGGGTGTGGTGACTCACACCCACCAGCAGTCAATACCACATACCACAGTGCCAGGCGTGGTGGCTCACGCCTGTAATCCCAGCACTCGGAAGGCAGAGGCAGGAGGACTGCTGAGTTCAAGGCTTGCCTAGGCTACATAGTGAGCTCAGGGCCACCCTGCACTACAAAGTGAGACCCTGTCTCAAAAAAAAAAAAAAAAAATGAGAGTAAGGAGGGAAGACAAAGATTGGTTGAGGGATTACACAGTTTTTCATGAAATTAGTTCAAAGTTGTATGATTCAGATTTAAATGGAGACCTAGATTGGTTCATTTGAAATAGATGTGGTAAAACCAAAGATTATGGAACTATTACAAATTATGACAGTCTGTTGAGGGTGAGGGGACAGGAGGAGATGGTTTGGGTTACAGGGGCTGGAACCAAATGATTGGGATGGTGTTAGAGAAATATAAAAGTCTTAGAGTTTGCTGCTATAACCAAGTACCCTTCACTAATTGGCTTATAAATAACAGAAATTTAATTCTCATAGCTCTGGAGGTTGGGAAATCTAGAACCAGGGTGCTAGCCAGCTCATTATTTCATGAAGATCCACTAACTGCTTCACAGATGGTACCTTCTGGCTCTAGCCTTATGTGGTAGAGTGATGAGGGACCCCTCCTTGGCATCTTTCACAAGGACACTAATCCTACTGGTGTGGGCTCCACCCTCAGTGTCCATTTGCCTCACAGATGTCTCACCTCCTATTATCATTATTTCCAGGGTTAGAATTTCAACATGATTTTTCATCTGGTAAATCTAGGGATTGAAATCCAGGGGTTTTGCACTGAGCTGCATTTGACCATTTTTTCTCTTTTCTTCTCTCTCTCTCTCTCTCTCTCTCTCTCTCTCTCTCTCATTCTCTCTGCACCAGGAATCAAACTCGGGCCCTTATGCTTCCAAGGTTGGAGCTAAATCCCTAGCCCTCTCTTTCTATTTTAAACAATGACTTTCTGAGTCTTCCAGACTGCTCTTAAACTTGCAACCCTGCTGCCTGAGAACCAATAATACAGATGTATAACAACAGCCCCTGTAGGCTGGTAAAGAGGATATGACAACACATTTTGCTTCCACCTTCCCATCCTCAGCATCAACCTCACCTGAAACTTTAGGTTTCTTACCCAATTAACAGCTATGGTTTTGCCACCCATGCTTCTGTCCTTCCTCCTTCATCTCCTACAGAATTAAGTAGAGGAAAAATGACTACTGTAGGTGTCCATAGGAGTCCCCAAGATCTCAGTCTCAAAAGGATAGAAATATAGCTAAATTAGGCATCAGTGACAATTAAGATGAAGAACAGAGTGGACACAAGGGGAAAAAGTAAAATGAAATCTTTGTGGAAGAATCTGGGCTATTAGCAGGAAAGATTGAGAAACAAAATAGTTAGACCTGAGGCCTGTGCATGTCAAGGGAAATGGAAAAGAGAAACTGGTCAAAACACGAGAAAGGAAAGATGAAAGGAAGGAAGAAAGGATAGAAGGAAGGAAGGAAGGAAAGAAAGAAGGAAGGAAGGAAGGAAGGAAGGAAGGAAGGAAGGAAGGAAGGAAGGAAGGAAGGAAGAAAAGAGAAAAGGAAAAGATAAAAGAAAAACAGAGTTTAGCTCAAGAAGGCAGCTCCAGGACCAGTCCCCTGCTAACCTGGCTTCCCTTTTACATAAGGTGAGTCCACCTTACATATTCTCTTTATGTCTTGACCAATATTTGCCAGAAAGATGTGACACAGTTTCTTAAGTAAGCCGAGCAGGTAAAATAAGCATGCAGAAAGTACTGAATAAAGAATTTCAATTCCTTATCAGACAACTAAAATTGCTTTGTATCCATTTCTGAAAGACGAGTTACTGGCTCTTCACTCATGAAATTGTTAGGTACTTATTGAGCCTTGGCAGTAGCAGTGTGTGACATGGAAGATGTAAATGGGAGCAAAAATGGGCATGGTTTCTGTTCCCACAGGATTTTTGATCTACTGAGAATGATAGATATTCATCTAATAATCACAAAATTAACTAACTAGAAGTGAAGGTAAAGGTCGAATGAAAAACAACACATTTCTATAAGTACACTTAAAAAGCAAATGTGGCCTGGCTTGAGAGAGCACAGAGAGCTTCTCAAGACAGTAAGATTTGAGCTGTGCTCTAGAAGATGGGTGGCATAGAAGAAATCTCCAGAGAGAAGGGGTGGTATGTATAAACATCCTGGGGCCAGAGGTCATGAAAAACTTCTCTCCTTACTGGGAGTCAAAGAGTGTTTAGAAAAAGGAAAGGGGAACATGAAAGTCAAGGAAGAGCCCATTAAGATGCCTCGCTAAGGTTTTGTAATTTTTCTTGATGGTTATCTAACATCAGTGAGTTTCCATAAACAAATAAGTTCCATGACTTTGTTTCTTCAACACATATATTGCTCTTATTTCCTTAACTCCTTACAACACTTTTAAAGACCAGAGGTGTATATCCAGGTCTGAGAAGGAAGGTAGAGGTGGAGAGATAAATCAGACTGGCTTTCAACCCTCAAGATCCTACTGTTTAGAAAAGAGGAAATGATTAGATAATGATGAACCAGTTGCTAACGGTGAGTGATGAAAGAGAGTGAGAGAGGAAGAAAGGAAGGAGGGAGGGAGGGAGGAAGGAAGGAGGGAAGAAGGAAAGAGAAAGAATGCCCCCTTGGGGACAAGGACAGATTCCCAGATGGATAACATCTGGACTCCCAGAACATAAAAACCTAATTGATATCAGGTAAGTCCCTAGTGGATGCCAGTCACCAGGAAGTACCTTTTATATTTAAGCTAATCAAAGCCATATGAAAAATCTTATCCTATCCTCCTAAAGATGCAAAAACTAAGAGCCAGAACCTCTCAGCAATTTGTTCAAGATCACACAGTTAGGAAAGGATAGGGCCCAGAGTTCAAGTCAAAATATTAAAACGAGTCATGTTGATTCAAAGTAAATAAAATTACTTAGAGATTTAGACTACATAAAATTAATGGAGTTCTGTAAGTGCAATGCCCTCACCCAAATTAGGGGATTAAAAACGTGGGCCAAAATAACAGCAACCTCCGTCCTCAAACTATGGAAACTTTTATGTGATGAGCATATCAGAAATTCGTAATACATATGCATCAGGGAACACATTAGTGCTTAGACAATACAAAAGCCCTGTTTTTATATCATTTGACTTTGCTTCTCTCCCCCGTAATTACTTCATTTCAGCGAAATCACACTGTGTTATGATTTAACAACTGGAACAGTCACTCAAGCACTGATATTTTGCAAGCACCTTTCCAACAGTTCCACCAACAATCTGGGCTTGAAAGACAAAATGACAAGTTCCTATCACTCAAGGGCCTAATTAAAGCACACAAAGGTACCTAGTGATCTGGTTGGTGTTGGAATCCTGGCCCAGGTATCAGCTACCAATATTCTGTTCAGAAACATTTGAGTAAAACAATCATGAGACTGTAACTGGAATTGCGAACTCCTAGAGAAATACGGGGTGGGGATATTTGGTTACACGTTGTAATCATACTTGCTATTTCCAGATTTACTCTTCCTCTCCAAAAAATGGTAAGCTTCTTTCTTTCCCCAGACACATCCTGATGAAGACACAAAATGTATCCTGAAGCCACAAGATGAACTGCAGGACCCTAATTGTTCCCATGCTCCCCACAGATCTGGAATTCCAGGCTGCCCTTCATTCCCAGGCAGGTCTTATTAACCCCACACATGTGTAAATAATCAAATGTTTCTAGCAGTCAGTGAGTGTTTGCTTTGTAAAATGTGTATCTACGTGGGGCATGCAGAGCCCAGAGAATAAACAGTGACTTGTACTTACAGAATTACAGACTTTTCATCCTGGAAGGACTCTGAAGACTCTCTCCAGACCCTGTCATTTGATAAATAAGGGATACACAGACGAAGGACATGACCATGACTGCTTTATCCATGGCTTCCTGATCGCAAGAGGCTGTTACTTCAGCTGTTCTGCACTAGACCTCAAATAATTTTACATTTCATACAAAGCCCTATGTCCCCTTATGTTCTAATCGAAGACATAATCAATCATCATTTGCAAGGCATTCACTCTGAGAAGTAGGAAATGAAATTCCCCAGTGTAGTTACTTTGTAATTTGCACGGAACCACTGGTTTGGTAAAAGGAATTTCTAAAAAGTAAGGTCACCAAAAGGCATGCTGGTGTAAACCATGCCCTCCCCCAGCACACAGACTGTGAATCCGGAACACCAGTTTAGCAAACTTTTCCTGTCAAGGGCTAGGTATTAAAAAACTTTAGGATTTGTGGGCTGCATTGTATTAGCTACTCAGTCCTCTACTTGTAGCAAAATGATGGTGGTGGGCAACCCAAAAAGGAAAGGGTGGATGTGCGTGTTCCAATAAAACTTTATTCAAGGAAGCTGAAAATTTAATTTCATAAGCTTTTCACATGGTGCAAAAATCTTACATTTTTACTTTGAAAAATATTCTTAAAATGTGAAAAACCATTCTTAGCTCGTGGCTATGCAAAAACAGGCAGTGGGCTGGATTTATCCCTTTGATATAGAACAAGATATTCATAATCAATTCTCCATATGGTTTGTACTATTAGGTTCGCATTTGACAATTGGAAGAATTTCTTACCACAATTTTTTCATTTTTTCTATTTTAAAAAACTAGATATTTCTTGGTAGAAAAGTCTCCAAAGTATTTCAAGACCTATAGTAAATGTGTAGCTTCCAGGCCGGAGGGTTAGCTCAGTGGTTCTGGCGCCTGCCTCGCAAGCGCAAGGTCCTGAGTTCAATCCCCAGTAACCACATACAATGCTGATTGGGTGTGGAGACTCACGCCCACCAGCAATCAGTACCACATACCACAGTGCCGGGCGTGGTGGCTCACGCCTGTAATCCCAGCACTCGGGAGGCAGAGACAGGAGGATTGCTGAGTTCGCGGCTTGCCTGGGCTACATAGTGAGCTCAGAGCCAGCCTGAACTACAAAGTGAGACACTGTCTCAAAAAAAAAAAAAAAAAAAAAAAAAAAGTGTTGCTTCCTTCCTAGATTATCCTTCCAAAAAAGTGCAGTTGTTTATTTGTCTTCAAATCACAGATATACAGCACACTACTAGGCCCATATCCTTGGCACTTGATAAGAGTAAGAATGGCTGCTATCTCGAAATTAGCCAGCAACAAATGCTGGCGAGGTTGTGAAGAAAAAGGAACCCTTCTCCGCTATTGGTGGGAATGTAGGCTAGGACAACCATTATGGAGATCAGTGTGGAGATTCCTCAAAAAACTAGGATTAGAGGTTCCATTTGACCCTGCTGGGGATATACACAAAAGAACTGCAAGATTCCTGTCACAGTGACATATGAGCACCCATGTGTATAGCAGCTCAGTTTGTGATAGCTCAATCTTGGAAATAACCCAAATGCCCATCGACTCCGGACTGGATAAAGAAGATACTTTTTTTTAAATAAAATGGAGTATTACTCTGCCATAAAGAATGGTGAGATTGAATCATTTATACTCAAATGTACGTACCTTCAGGACATACTCATAAGTGAAATAAATAGATCACAGATGTGCAAATATCGTATACTTTCTCTGGTATGAGAAACTGAAGCTATACATGTGTTCTAAGATGCATGATTGATATTGTGAAATAGTAAACATTCAAAGAGTAATGGGGCTTAGGGATAAATAATGAAGAAAGAAAAAAATGCTGGTTCAAAAAAGGAAACTGCTTGTGTATATGGGGGGAGGTAAGGTGGGTAGGGGAGGGGAAAAATGAGAATTAAGTTGTGTCATATACTGGCACAAATTCTCAGTGTGGAGTGTAATTGTGATGTGCATATATAATGTACCAATAAAATACAAAAAAAGAGAGTGAGAGAGTAAACCATGCTCAGGCCCTTTTTAGGATCCTTCCAAGGCTCCCTCCCATTGTAGCTTTCACAATTTCCAGCTCAGCTTCAGTGTCCTTTTGAATCTTCATTCATTCATTGATTTACCAATTCAATCTATGCCTCTTAAGCACCTATGATGTTGTTTGTACTCGAGGCTCCTTTTCGACATGACTACGTGCACATTCATCCGTTCATTCATCCATAACCATCTGGAACTTGCCAGTCACTGATCTAACTACTGAGAATAAATGAGGACAAGCCAGTTAGGCTCCCTGTCCTCATGGGCAGGTTCAGCCTGGAGATGGACCTGTCAAAACCATCCCCTGAAGGACTTGTACCTTTGAGGAAGGTTAGGAAAGAAAAGGATCAGGTGCTGTGAGATGGAGGCTCTTGTCTCCTCCAATCACAGGACTGTGGTGAAGGTTCCAGCAGTACCTGAGCCCATGCATGCCAACCTTCAGATGTAATCTCCTGCTCTCCAAACTCTGGCTGACTAGCTGTCCACATTTAAAGCTTCCATGAATGAGTGCTTCCTTTAAATCAGACACTGGTTTAAACCAGTCTCTAACTACACTCTCCCAAGCTTGGTTGTGCCTGCTGCTGAGTCCCAGAGCGTGATTCTCTACTGCATTTACTTCTTCTATGTCTCCATTTTATTATTCATTTCTGGAAAAGACATTGATCTATGTCTGGTTCACCATTGTCAACCATGCTCCCAGTTCCCCTGCACAGTTTTAGGCCCAGCAGATGCAAACACATGAATAAAAGGAATGTGCTTCATGGTGGCAGGTCAAGTTCATGATGCATGGAGAATCACACAAGAAAATATTTGTACTGTACATTAAAAATGAGTTAGTCAATATGTATATAGGGGTGGGGAGGGGGTGGGTGGGCAGGGATGTGGATAAAAATGAGAATTGACCTGTGTCACATATTGCTACAAATTCCCCAATGTTTTGTGTGATTGTGAGCTGTGTATATAATGTACCAATAAAGTTTACTGAATAATGCAAAAAAAATGTAAATGTTGGGCCTGGATCACATAAGTGAACAACATATGAAAAGCCAAATAAAATGCTTTGTCAACTAAAAAAAAAAATGAGTTAGTCAGACACTTGCCACTGTTCCCTTCCCTACTGCTTGACACAGACACTTGAAATATCAAAACAAACTAATCTGTAGTTTCTCCCTTATTCCTAAAAATTGACCTTTAAGAAGAAAGGTCAAGTTACTTTGCTTCTATTTATTTATACTTTTTTAGTTTCAGAGCTGGCATCCTACCCCCTTTTATCAGTCCAGCTCTCCTCTCAGCACTCGTGGAAGATAAGCCCCTTCTTATTTGAGTGGGGGGCTGGGAAGGCAACAGCACATTACAGCATTACACAGAGCCAGCCTACAGCATTACTCTCTGTCAAGAGATGACACCGTTTAACCTCAATTAACTCACATCTTAAGTTCAAGACTTCTGGTTTACTAACATGAATCAATACTCTACTTTATCAATTATGGAAATTCAAGCCAAGATACTCCTTGACATTTTTTGGAATTGATATTTCAATCCTGCCAAGTGGGGCTTTGTTGGGATCCAGGTTCTATAGGTAGAAATGTCTAGGTTTAATCATAGATTTCTTTCTCCTTTTATCCTGTGAAGCTGATTAAAACTTGTTAGATGCTTTCCCATGAGAGTAAGGAAGAAACAGTATATGACAGATATTTTGAAATAGAAAATATTCAAAGGGAAAAGGGTAGGAGTAAGTAACGAGGGGAAAATATGATGTTAAAAAAGAAAACAAAGCATATGTATATAGGTGTCAGGGGGGTGTAGGGTGGGCAGGGCAATGGGAAGAATGAGAATTAAGTCATGCTATATACTGGTAGAGGTTCTCAATATTGAGTGTGATCATGATGTGTACATAAAATACATGAATAAAGAAAAACAAAAGAAGAATACAGACCCGGATTCCTTAGGGATTGTTATTTATGAAAGCTAATAAGACACAATTAAGAAAACTAATGAGGAACTAATCTTAGACTTGGAAATCAAATCTCACTCCCTTTCTTCCTTCAAAAGATCCCAGCCATAAGAGCAAGGGTCACATGCTCAGGATTTTGAGGACAGTCAAAGTAGGCAATCACTATAATGAGTCTGGCTTTGGACTTGAATAGACCTGGCCTCAGTCACAGATTTGACTGTTTCGGTATAACCACAGGCAATTTACCAATGCACGAGAAGTTTCATTTTGTTCGTCAGTGAAATGTGGATACAACTCACTGTTGCAAAGACTTTTGTGAGTATTACCTGGAGTGATCAGTGCCAGGAACATAGTGAAGTGCTCAATAATTATTAGCTAATATAAGTATTACACCAACAACTAAGTGTTTCAGTATCTTACAATGTCTGGGCTGATTTCAACCCAGAATTTGAATTTTTTTTGTTCATTCATTCATTATTTATATGTTCAAAAAATATCAGTTAAGGGCTGGGGATTTAGCTCAAGTGGTACCTTGCCAACCTTGGACACACAAGGGCCCAAGTTTGATCCCTGGTACTGCAAATGAATGAATGAATGAATGAATGAATGAATAGGTTAAACATCTCTAAGGTGCTTAGAACTGTACTACCTCCCTGGAGAAGAAATGATGAATAAACAAAGCATAGTCACATTCCTCCTGAAGTTTAATACACTCCCTACTCCAGCATAAATAAATATGCCATTTTTCAATGTAGACGTTAAAAGAATCTCAAGTTTTCTCTGATATAAGTATTTAATCTGGCAAGCATATCCTTCCATGTGTAGCATATTGTAGTTGCTCAGTAAATGCCAACTGAATGACTAAATGTCAGTGGAATGGATACATGGGTGGCAGTAATGAAGGTGGCAGTAATGAAGGCAGTAATTCTTTTTCAGAATGCTGGGGTATAAATCAGGGTGCATAAACATCTACTTTTTTTAAGAGATTGTGTTTATATATGCCTACATTTGCATTGTGTAATTCATGTTCAGTCACAGAAAATATCTCAGAGAGATTTGAGAATATTCAGCTTCAAATTCTAGGACTAAACTTTTTATCCAGTTGTTCTGACAACCATAGTATTAAGGCAATTAGATATTAACCTGAGTAGTTGGAAGGGCCACTTGTTTCTGGAGAGCATGTTGGTTAAAGAAGGGAAGTTCTGCTCAACTGCAGGTTCTATAATCGCAGTCTTCCATCTCAAAGGAGGTAATAAATCCATCCGTCCTTTCCCTATATTATTGACAAGCACCCATGTCACAAAGTGCTAAAAGTAGAGTGGTTTAACCAACAGAAATTCACTATTTCAAAGGTATGGAGGCTTGAAGTTCAAGGTGAGATTCAGCAAGGCTGGTGATTGTGAGCTGTATGTAAAATGTACCAATAAAGAATTCAATTAAAAAAATGAGGGGATGGGGATTTAGCTCAAGTGGTACCGCACCTACCTTGGAAGCACAAGGGCCTGAGTTCGATCCCCAGTACCACAAAAAAAAAGAAAGAAAGAAAGAAAAAAAATGACAGGGAAGCAGGTTCCAGGGCTTTCCTCTTGGCCTGTAGAGGACTGTCTTCATTTTACATAGCATTTTCACTGCGTTGTCATTTCCTCTTTCTTCTTTGGGTATCTATGTTCAAACTCTCCTTTTTTAAAAATAAGGACATTAGTGAGATTTCAGACTAACAACCTCCTTTTAACTCAATTACATGTGAAAAGCCCCAGTCTCCATATAAGGTCACCTTATGAGTTAAGGATAGGGACATAATTCAACCCATTACACCTCACTGGTAGGAGTGACTGGAATTTACTTACTCGCTGAATGTGCACTAGAAGGCTACTAGGGACAGTTTATTTTCTGGTACTGGAGATTGAACCTAAGACATTTTCACTGAGCTGTGTAGTGAACCCTTTTAATAGTTGTGTTTTGTTTTGTTTTTTTTTAAATTTTGAGGCTGGGTCTCATTAAGTCACTAAGTTATCCAGCATGGACTCGAGTTCCTGTTTCTGGCTGTCCCACTGTGTAAAGGAAAAGTGGAACTCCACCAGGTGACTTTGCTTAGAATGAAGAGAACCAGGTTCTGAAAATGAAGTGTTAATTTCTCTTCAAGACCTTCTGCAGATTTTCTTTGTAGGCTAATAACAGTTCACTTAAGAACAAGAGAAATGCTGTCTCTTCTTTGATGAGTGATTACAAAAAGGAATGATCTTTAGATTCTCTTCACAAGAGGTGATGTTTATGAATCCACTGTCAGCATGGGATATAAAGGGGTTTGTTAAAGCCTGGTGTGACTCCTATAATGCAGAAAAACAGCCGCCTGCATGTGAGGTTACTAGGGAGCCATCCTCCTGCAACCCTGGCTCCAGGCCTAGCTTCAAACTCCTTGGACTTCTCAGGGCTTCCAGGGCATTCTTGGGATTGCTTTTCTGCTTATTAATTAATTTGTTTGTCCCTTGTGGCCTTGACTTGAAGAGTAATGAATACAATAGGAGACTTTTCACCCACATCATCAATCACAGCCTGGGCTGGGTCTTGACACCAGAAATGCCAACAGTATTGAGCAGCCTGGGTTTGTCAATGGTGCTTTACTTTCAAAGTCTATGTAAAATAGGCAACTGGATTTGATTTCCTAATACAGGCTGCCTCACAGCAGCTCAGTTTCTTCTGCAGAGAGGGTTGTCAGCCATAGAGCCTGAAGCAGCATCCTTCAAAGACAGAAGGATAATAAAATGCTTTTATATTTATCTGTTAGATATTGGTTGCCTGACCTATAATGCCCATTGCTTCATGGCCTATCCAAGTTTCAGATTAAGTACACTATACCCACTCTGCTGAGAGGAAAACAGAGTTGAGTTAAATAAGTTTGTCAAATTTATAAAATGTGTTTAGTTTCCAAAGTATAGATTCAAACTCAAATTAACCCAACTTCTACACTATGATTCTGTTCAGTATAAAATATGTTTGAAATTGTACCAATAAAGAATTCAATTAAAAAATAAATAAATAAAAGCAAAAAAAAAATATGTTTGAATCCAAACACCTGTTCAGTGGTGGTTTGTGCTGTCCTCATGAATCAGATCATTTGCTTCATAAGTAAGAAACACATGTATTCTTTCAGTAATGCCATTGGAGATGGAGATCCCACAGTTCTAGAGTTTGTTAGATTTCCCTTCTCTTAGGGAGAGATACACCGTTACTTTTGACGCTTCAAGAAAATTCCTCTGAAGGTAAATTTATTAGTAACAAAAACATGAAGAAGCAGGCTATAGATTCAGATGCCCCAGGCTGTCATTTAAAAATGTGTAAAGGAGATTTGTGGTACAGAAAAAGCTCAAGAAACTTGAGTTTTAGATTTTCATTTTGTCTTTGGTGGGTTTCAAGAGTTTGGGTGACACATACAAGTCATAAGAAGTCATATGTGAAACGTAAAAAAATGAGTGGGCTGTTCAAAGCCCCATATAGGCTGTGTGATATTTAATGATAATTAATCACTGTAAGGATTCTACTAAAATCAGATTCTGTATTAGAACACCTGTATAGAAAGAGACAAATACTGAAATGATATCTATTTAGTGGGTGAGAAGTTTGTGGGTCATGATGGGGAAATTTTTATAGTAGCAGCAGTGAAGTTGAACTCAAACTGTGGGGTGTCTGACTTCAAACACATGCTCTTTCTGTCATGTGTTATCAGAAACACTGTGCTGTGATTCCTAGAGATGCAATTCTGAACATGAAACTAACTCTACAGGAAGATCAGTATGGTACCTGTCTTTTAACAGAATGTCTGACAAGAACTACTAAATTAGAGAAGTTTTCTCTGGGCCACAGTAGACCAACCCCATTGTCATATGTGGTCAGTAAATTTGACATAGATTCTAAGTCACCAGAAATTCCCTGCATTTGAAGGTTCCCAAAAGAGCAGGGTAGACAGTTGTCATAGTCAAGTACAGAATCTGTTTCCATTCTCAGGTGTAGAATGAGATATTGTGCTTCCAGCCACCTCATCTGCCTTGAGAATTTGGCTTGTTAGTCATACACCTGTTACACAAATTTTCCACCCCACCCCATGCATTTGACTACAGTTCCACTTTTCTGGCTATGATTTCCTGCGAGGGCAAATTTATGACTTCAAATAAACAGCTGTGGTCTCAGCCTGACTGATACCCAATGGAGGATGATGTCCCTTTAAATTCCTGTGGGTTATGGGGATTTATTTTTGGTGTTTCTGGTTACCGATACCTATTTTCATTCCATTTTACACCTACATTTTGTTGTAAAGGTAAAATTTAAAACTTTATACCATCTGTGGAAGGAAGATGGCTCAATCCATTCAGAAATAGATAACATTTATTAAAACAGAAGATTTCAGATCCTGGTCAAAACCACCACCACAAAGTTCTTCACATAGTTATTTCCATAATTCTGAGAGAGTTCTCCCTATTTTCGTTGCCTCTATTCTGGGACAGATATCCCAGCTCTCCTTATTTCACAGTGCAATGCAATTTTTATTCAATAATCACACACTAAGCACCCATGAGGGGCACGGTAGGATAGTTACTGAACAAAGATTCTGTGAACCCTAAGCTGACTGTGTGAGAGAAACACAAAGAAGGGTCAATACAATACAGAGGGAAGAAGAGTGATCAGCTCTTCTGGAGGAATGAGATGTGAAACTCACTGGGCCTTCATTTCTCTTGATTTATTATTTTTCTCTTCTATATTTCACATTTCAATTCAAATAAGAATTTAGGTCATTACCGTTTAATACAGAAGTCAGTATTTGTTCTCCAACTTCCCGTAATCTACTAATTTGAAAGTTATCAAGGGCTCCCCACTACTTATAGAGTCAAGAAAATATACCAAGCCTGCCCTAAATGCTGTAAGTCCATGCTACAAAACAAGATTTTACCTCCTATATTTTTCTGGACCAACCTTATACTTCACATAAAACCACTCCATCACTATCCATAAGGTCACAGGAAACAAAATTTTTGTTGCTTCAGCTGCTCCTACCTCCCATGGCCTCTGTGTGTGGAATTCCTCCAAGCTTCACATAAGCCCCAGCTCTGGATTCAACTCTCACTAGTCCTTCCCCAGCCATGGCTTTGAATCTTAGTATTGGCTAGTTGACTAGATCATTTATGGTTACAGCTACTATAGGTGTGGCCGTAATGTCAATAATCCCACCCTCTACCTTTGAGATTGTGAATAACACCATATTCAGCATTTAGTGTTCAATGGCCAAGATCTTGACTTGTACGCAGATGAGTTCTCTGCAGAATATGTTCATCCTTAGAAATTCCTTCTTTTCCTTCTCTCCTGTCTCCTCTTATTCTTCCTCTTCCTCTTTGTTTATTCTTCCTCTTCTTTTTGTCCTCAACTCTTCCTGTTCTCTGCCTCCTTCTTCCTCCTTTTTCTCTTGGAGTGCTGAAGATTAATTCAGAGGCTTTGCACTGAGCTACAATTCTCAGTAATCTTTCTTTCTCTTTCTTTCTTTCTTTCTTTCTTTCTTTCTTTCTTTCTTTCTTTCTTTCTTTCTTTCTTTCTTTCTTTTTCTTTCTTTCTTTCTTTCTTTCTTTCTTTCTTTCTTTCTTTCTTTCTTTCTTTCTTTCTCTTTCTCTTTCTCTTTCTCTCTTTCTTTCTTTGTTTCTCTTTCGCCTTCCTTTCTTCCTTATTTCTTTCTCTCTTTCCTTCTTTCTTTCTTTGTGAGTGTGTCTCGCTGTCACTAAGTTATCCAGCTGAATTTGATCTTACAAGTCTCCTCCCTCACTCTCCAGCAGTCATGGGATTACAGGTGGAATATCTTCTCAAACTGACAGAACTAGCTTTTGTAGAATACCCTTAATTTTGGTTCTGCTCTGCCTTTGGAAGAAAAGCCACAAGTCTACCATCATTCTGTTGCATCAGTCCTTCGTACAATTGAAGTTGGTCATTTGTCTGTTGTCACCACTTTGCCAAGATCTCTTCTCCAGCCTAAGTATTCTAATACTGAAGGACTCTCTTAGGAAGAATATCATGTTGTCTCTGTTTTCCATTCAAATGCAATATCCCGGTGCAATAGACAACCATAGCTACATTGCTGTGGAAGATAGTTCACCTTCTCCTCCTTTTAATTGATTTTTATTAGCCACACTAAGTTTACAACTTATTTTTCCAGAAGCTATTTTCACTGTGAGCATGGGGTCAACTGCAACCACTTTTCTGCAGGGACTGCCATTTAGACAGGCTTCTTCAGCCAGTGTTTGGAGAATACATGGAGCATTTGATCTCCACAGGCCTATCAAGTTTCCACCCACTGTTCTGTGCCTCTGAAGAGTGGTTTGCCTGTTCCACCAAGGATCTAAACACTGAAAATATCAGAAGAATTGGAAAAAATCACAGGTATTAAGAGCTGCTCTGAAGTATTTAAATGCCAAATAATTCCAAAAGACTAAACTGTCAGTAATAATAGTTATGTTTTACACATCAATGTAATAATAGCTAATAATGATGCTTTGTATTTACCCACTGCTTTTCTTCTGAAGATATTGGCACAGTGAAATAAATCTAACATTGATATTAAAAAATAAACCCCTGAATTAACACCAGCATGACACCCCCCAAAAAAATCAGAAAGCATAATACAAGGCTCTTCGACAACATGGAAATGAATGGTTGTGCAAAACATGAACATTTGGCCTGTAGGATGACAAGAAAGTCGTGTGTCAGCTGTGACTAGTCCTAACTGCTACCCTCAGGGTAAGTGTTACTTTAATTCCATTTCGGGAGAAAAGTAAAGTAGTGACAGGTATAAAAACAGAGGCAGGTTCAGGCAAGATTATTCCCCAAAAAGGGAAGCAGGAGCAGTGAGCTGCAGGGACACAGGAGAAGGCCGCCCTTCAAAGGGAATTTCTAAAAGCTGCTGCCCTTGTGACACCAGGAAGTGCTGAGCTCTTCACTCATAAATCTAAGTCAGTTTCATTTGTGAAACTAAGTAAACTAGACATTTTGCTCTAAGTCTTTGCACACACCAAAATAATATTTCTGTTGAACGTAAAAACTGACTGTGTCTTACATATATCAGTGGAACCCAAGTCAAGAGTAAGAATTCAGCAAGGTCAGGAACACAGGCTGACACCCAGTAAGTGAGTTAGTAGTTCCAATTGAGTGTATGGAAACTATGTATACATTCTTGTTTTGTTTTTGTTTTTTAGTTTTGGGTTTTTTGTTTTGTTTTTGTTTTTGTTTTTGAGAAAGGGTCTCGCTTTGTAGTTCAGGCTGGCCCTGAACTCACTATGTGGCCTAAACTAGCCTTGAATTCACAGCAACCCTCCCGCCTCTGCCTCCCGAGTGCTGAGATTACAGGAGTGAACCCCACACCCAGCATTGTGATATACAAAATGGCTGTTTCAGCTTAAGAAGAGACACCAGATATACTCTCCCTCCACTTTTTCATTTTATTTGAGTCTTCTAAAGTTCAAATAGCTCCCACTCACACTAGGGGGACAGTTTATTCTCCTCACCTATCAACATAGATGCTGATCTTATTCAGAAACACTCTCTCAGAAATATGCAACACTCTGCTAGATATCTGGGCTTCATTAGCTCAGTCAAGTTCACACATAAAATTAACCATACAATATGCTACAATGTATAAATATCCACAGCAAAGATATTTGAAAGGAATAGAAGGTGCAGGGATTGGATTTAGAATACAGAGAGATATTACTGTTTCTATTTCTTTAGTAAGCATATGTTTCATAAATGGATACTGCTACTGTACTTATGATTATCTTGGGATTTTATTCCCACCAAAGATGCTGTTGAGCAATATTCAATTGGCCATAAGAGGTAACTTTTATTAAGCAGTTTCTCTAGAGAAACTGGTCCTCTCTAGAGTGCCTTAATAAGTTGATTGTATTCTTGCTTGCAGTTACGAGCCTTCCTATACCCAGACTCATTGCTCTCTAGCTTTATGGCTGAGATGTTACATACTAAATCTGGGGCCAGGTCTACATTTTGAGTCTCTCTGTATCCCCATTCTGTGTCCACTCTTGCTCTCACCATCAAAGAAAAAACTTACTGAAGAATGAGACAGTGTGTAGAAGAGAACCCACTTGTCCCACCACACCATTCAGAATTAATCTTGATTGAATTAATTCTCCAACATAGGAAAGAACATAGATAAGATCAGCAAGGTGGCCTACTCATCTGGAAATGAGTACACATGGGTAAGTGAGCCCAAATGAAGCAGATAATATCCGCACAGAGGCATAGAATCATGAGTAATATAAATGGTTGTTATTTTAAGTTTTAAATTTTGTCAGCTTGTTATGCAGCAAAAGCTGGCTGATACAGGAATGCTCCTCCCAACAAACTGGGAATTAGGCACTATATTATTCACTCCCAGTTCTCATTTCAACGTAATCAAAGCTTTTGAAAAGTGAAGTCACTGAAGCTAAATCAAATATACCCAAGTATTTTAATTTGGCTACTCTCTCAAATCAGTATTGTTTAGGAAACTTGTAACACTACCTGTCCACTGTGTTCTAGATTTTGTAGCTAAGGTCTTCCCGGTCGGAATCCCTCAAACTTCACTGCATTCTTCTCTCCAACACAAATGAGAAACGTGGAAAGATAAACATCATCATCATCAAGAAAGGCTGAGGTCAAAATAGAAGCTTCTGGACACCAGACCCCAAGAGCTCAATTGAGCTACGATTTGCACATGTGCAGCAGCCCCACAGCTATGCGGAAGAGTGAGGGTGTGAGTCCCCCCTTAGGAAGCATCAAGGCAGTAGGGAACTTCCAACTGAGCCATAACCCAGGAATGAATTTGGCATTCGTGTTTTCAGCCAAGCAACATCTCTTTCAGCAGAAAAATGGTTTCTCTTTTGTTTAAAAACAAATTCAGAATGAATAAGCCTCAAAAATTTCAGAGGCCAGGTCAGGAAGTCTCCCCATGCGGTACATAAACACCAACTTCGTGGACTCTTGAAGTGCTCCTATTTTTCTAAATCATAAAATATGCCGGCAAACTCCACTTCGACAAGGACCCCTACCATGAGGGTAATCTTAATCCAGCACAAAGGGAAAATATTTACAGGAACTGAGGCTGGCAAGTTATTCTCCCCTGTGTGACGTGATATACTGACTACCCTGATTATGTGACAGTTTGATGGGCATAGCAGAAAAAAAGAACCGCTTAGGGGTATAAATATTAATGCTTAGGCAGTGATTTGTGTAAACTGCACAGCAAAAACAAAAAGTACAGATATAATGTTTTCACATATTTTGCCTTGTCCTCAGCATATATTATCCTTCACACATGTTCTCCATCTCTATTGCTTGGTGGTGGGACAGGGAACCACATTTCTCATCCAGTGAATTTTCATAATGGGCCTTTTGTTTGTTTTTCTCTTCTCTCAGCTTGCCTTTTCCCTTTGTAGAATCAGAAGGATACTGAACACGGCTTGCAAACTGATGTAGGACCATTACAATTAAGCTTTAAAAGGTTACTTTGCAAGTACTGGGGAATACAGTAGCAATATAAAATGGTATCACTGTATTCCCAAAAATCTTTTTAATTTTTTTCATTCTATCCCAAATGATACAGTTTCCATGGAAGGTCTCTTCTGACATCATCTCTTACTAGGGAACAAAGGTAGTCCTTCACTTCTCAAATTCTGGGAGTGGTTCCCAGTGATCATATGGAGACAGAGTTAAGAAAGAAAAAAATGTGAAAGGTAATGTGTGTTCTAGAAGGAATATACATGACAGTGCTCTAGAAGGTGACTCTATCATGCAGGGCTTTTTTAAGGAGAGCATTAGAGTGGTGTCCTGACTGAGGACCCAAGCTAATCATATGGAGTTGTATAGAACCTCCTAGTGAGAATTTAAAAAATAATGTTTTCCGATTCTTGGCATATTTCAGAAGATGGAGCAAGTGGGCAATAAGGCTGGCAGATGGGCAGGATCCCAATCACATAGGTACCTGCCACCCATAGAAATATTTCACTGTGTGCTAAGGGATGTTTTCTCAGGCTGCAGGCAGAGACAAAGCGTGACCTAATCATACATCTCAGTACTCAGGGATCATAGCTGGCACACTGAATATTTAAACATACCACCTATTAAATCAGGCGTTCTTCCGAGAGTTTCCACAGAGTGGGGCTTGCTCCTCCATGCCTTTGTTACAGCCACGTCACCAACTTCACCATAGGGGTTTTGTTGGATGAGCCGCTATCTCTACTTGTCTGCCTCTTCTTCTCTTTGATGTTGGTCATCATGGCTATGATGACATTTCTTCTCAGTTACCTTCCTGAACTTCAAAGAGCTCAAGCAGTTACATTAGCCAAGATGGTCTTTTTGCTTCTCAGAAGTTGAACTGGATTATAGGTGTCATCTCCAGAATCTAGATTAGTTTCCATTGTCTTCTGGTCTTTACTAGTCACTGAGATCCTAGTTTACATGCTGAGAATTCTGATTGTGAGAGCTGTTCTAGTGTTCAGTAATCCTAAACACAAATAACCCAAGGCAGAAATCTAACAAGACACGGGCACTTTATCCTGTTCTACTCATCTGTATCTTAATGGTAATAGTTTTCTAATCCTAATTATATAATTGTTTCTTCTTTCTTTCTCTTTCTTTCTTTCTTTCTTTCTTTCTTTCTTTCTTTCTTTCTTTCTTTCTTTCTTTCTTTCTTTCTCTTTCCTTCTTTCTTTCAGTCTTTCTCATTACATAATCATTTCTTTTCTAATTATATAATAATTTCTTTCCTTCTTTCTTTCTTTTCCTTTCTCTGTGCCTCTTTCCTTCCTTCTTAGCTCTTTCTTGGCCCCCTCCCCCTTCCTCCTACTATCTTCCTTCTAGTCTTTCTTTCCTTCTCTTCTATGTTTATTGTTCACTCTTTCTTACCTTAATAACTAGAAGAAAGATGAAATTCTTTAAGGGATTAATAAACACAATAATCCCACTAATACTAAGAATGCTTATGATTAAGTAAAAGGATCATAGCTGGCACACTGAATATTTAAACATACCACCTATTAAATCAACCTTTTCTGTATGTGTAACACACAAATACATGTAAATTTAATTGGCACCGTTAATATCTCTGTTTTAAATGCAAAGAACTTGAACCTTGTAAAGATTAAGTTACTTATCATAGTCCAATGAAAAGGCTATATTATTCACTGCCCTTTGTTTTATGGCTGGACTGGGAAGCATGGCTGGGCCTATACTTCCCATGGAAACTTCATGGAATGTACACATACAAGAAAAAGCATCTGGAACTCTTATCTGGAATAAGATAGATGAAATTAAATAACTGCTCAACCCAGTGCTGACACTGGCTCAGTCACCTCTCTGGAACCATTGATTAAAACCTCTCAACCAGTGTGTCTAATATAAAAGGTTAGATCCATCGGGACAGAGCTCCTGTGTGTTTTTGTATGTGAGTATGAGCATGTGTGTGTATTTGTGCATGTGGGCATGATATTACTCTGTGCCACAGACATAAACCACTCTAGATTTTAGATTCTAGAGTCCACAGTCTTTATACACAAGTAAAAGTGAGTCTCACTTCCAACTATTTCTTCCAAAATACTCCTGCTAATACTGTCTATGCTAAGTTGAGTGTTCAACTGAAGTTCAGTGATTTATTGTCCTGAACTTTCTGTCTCTGCCTCTCCCTGTCCTATGAGGAGTGATAGTGTTAGTGATGTATGTGATGCATGGGGGGGGGGGATGGTTATTGCAGCCACTGAGGTTTAAGGATAAGCGTTCACATCTTCTTCTAAGAGGGAAACTAAGTCCAGTTAGAGTTTTAGGGCAAAATCAGATTATACCTTGAGCAAACAGTCTTCACAGCTCTTCCTGCTTCTTCAGTCCAATAAATATCTCCTACACTTGCCTCGGCCGAGCCTTAGGATGCTGCAGTGTGACCACTGTGTGCCCATTGTAGACTGACTCACCTATAGCAGTTACACTCAGAATACATACACTTCTGGCTGCTTCTTTATAAAGTTATTTAATTTAAAAATAAAATATAGATAGTTTTTTTTAAATTTTATTTAAGGCTGTTAATAACCAAAGAATTGGCCCTTCAGGTCTGTTGATCTTTGCTCAGTTCTCAGCTTGTGCATCACCCTATTGGGGCCAGAGCAGTCTGCCTTTGCCAAGTATCAGAAATCTCCGCGTTGGAACATCAGCAAAAATAAACCAATGAAACGCTCTGGGTCCTTTACCCACAGCAGGGTATGTAGGTTCACTTCCTGGCCACGGGAACGTGCACAGAAGGAGCCACTTAGAAGAAAGATCAGATACAGAAAAGAGGCTACAGGAATGTGGAGACCTGAGGAGCCCCAAGGAAGAAGCACTTCCCTGTTCAGTCGGTTGCTTTGGGAGGTAACAAAATAGCTCAGCTCAGTCCAAAGAATATTCTCCCAGGGTCGTGGTCATGGACTGAGTTGAATTCTTCTTCCAAGGCAAACTAAGTGAACTTTTTTTAAATTAAATTCTTGGTACAATTTATGTACATCTCACAATCCCTTATAAAATTGGGGAATTTGTACCAGTATATGACACAAGTTAATTCTCATTTTTACCCATATCCCTACCCACCCACACCTCCCCACCCCCTTTATACATACTCTTATTTTCTTTCTGAATAATATTTATTCCTTCCCCCATTACATTCCCACACCAAATTTCCTATGGAAATTTCCTGCTCTATAAAAGCTGTCATACTTTCTAGAACTTATTTGCATCTATAGGTGTTCCTGTCCAATAGAAGATCCGGAATTTGCCTATCTGTGATCTATTGATTTCACTTATTAGTATTCCTCCAGGTATCTCCATTTGCACCTAAATGCATCAATCTTGTCATTTTTATGGCAAAGTAATACTCCATTTTATAAAAAAACCCCACATCTTCTTTATCCACTCTCCAGTTGATGGGCATTTGGGTTGTTTCCAAGATTGAGCTATCATGAACTGAGCTGCTATGAACAAGGGTGTACATCTGTCTTTCCAATGTGATTTAAAAAATTATTTTGGGTATATTCCTAGCAGGGGGATAGCAGGGTCAAATGGGACCGTTAGTCCTAGTTTTCTGAGAAATCTTCACACGGATCTCTACAATGGTTGCACAAGTCTGCAATCCCACCAACAGTGGAAAAGGGTTCCTTTCTGCCCATAGCCACGCCAGCATTTATTGTTGGTTGATTTTGTGATAGTGGCCATTCTTTTTGGAATGAGATGAAATCTCAGGGTTGTTTTCATTTGCATCTCTCGAATGACCAGTGATGTTGGACATTTCTTCTATGCTTCTTGGCTGCTTTGATTCTCCCTCTGAGAAGTGTCTGTTCATTTCAGATGCCCATTTTTGAATTGGGTCTTTAAACTTGGGGAGGCTGACCTGTTTGAGTTCTTTATATATTGTAGATAATAGCCCTTTGTCTGATAAACAATGAACTTTTGTGAAGCCATCCAAGTCTTGTCTCTTGAGCTGTGCTGTGGGCACGGGGAGCGATCCGCACTTCTGTGCCTTAGGAATCCATTCTCTTTTGTGGCAATTCCTCATCAGGCCACGACCTCAGAGGTAGTGCATCGGAGGCCCTGAGCCAGACATGACGCCCCAAGGCCTGGGGCTCCGCACTCCGCCAGCCTCGTGCGCAGGGCATCCCCTACCTCTCCATTCTCCACACACTCAGACATTTCAAGTTGGTCACTTGTATGATGACTCTGGAGGAGAAAGAGTCCTGTGTCCTGGGAGGTGGAAGCTTCGTTAAACTGGCAGGTAACTTGCTTTATCGTTTCCCTGTTTCCTACCAAGAGGTAAACGGCACTTTCTCATGATCTTTTATAGGTTGGAAATCAGAGAACAAGGTTTATTAGAGCAGCATACTGCACAAAGTTGGAAGTTAGGAACACTGAGTAAAGTTCTAAAGATGGCACAAAGAGTGTATGTGTGTGTGCAGATGTGTGTGTGTGTGTGTGAGAGAGAGAGAGAGAGAGAGAGAGGAGAGGAGAGAGAAATTGTATTTAAGAGGCTTTAGAAAGCTATTGCTGCCTATTTCAAGGGATTCCCATGTATTTCTAATTTCAGAAATAAATTTTGATCCAGTTACTAGAAGTCTGGCACTTAGGTACGTGAACAGTAAGTGTCAATAAAGCCACGCCAATCATACACTCTGTTGAATGTGCTTTGTGAGCAGATTGGAAACTCGAATGAATTGTTTCTGTTTCCAGAACAAGGAACATCACTACTTGGCACAATGTACCATTCGAAGGAGAGAAAGACCGACCTTCGGCTTGGGAGTCTCTGCCCGGCAGAAGAGTGTGTCATGCACAGATGCAGAGAAAATCCCGACCCTGTTTACATAGTGTTGCTGAGATGAGCTGCCAGAGAACACACAGTGCCTGCCGAGGAGCGGGGTCCTGTGAGTTACAGAGGAGTGTCCCGCTGAGCTGGGGGACGCGGTCATCAAAGACTGTTTCTGGCTGGGCGTGGTGGCTCACGCTTGTCATCCTAGCACTCAGGAGGCAGAGACAGGAGGATTGCTGAGTTCAAGGCTTGCCTGGGCTAGTGAGCTCAGGGCCAGCCTGAACTACAAAGCGAGACCCTGTCTCAAAAAAAAAAAAAAAAAAAAAAAAAAAAAGAGTGTTTCTGTCCCAGGGCTCCAGAAAGCTTCTTATCCAACTTCCCGGAGACATTCTCCACTTTGCTTCTGATGTTCCAAGCCCATTTATTTTTTTTCTTTCTGTCTCTGTGTTGACACCTTCTCCGCCTTTCTAGAGGACATGCTTTAAGGTAAGGAGCGTGTGAGTTTGAAATGGCAGAACTCAGACTGCCTACTCTGCCCCAGAGGAAACCATGGGAAGGAGGTCAGGAGAACTCCTGGGGTCTGAGTACAAGAAAATCAGCTGCCCTCACCCTGCTCCCACCCCTGGTAGCCGTGGCCTTGTGCATGGGCACAGCAAAGGCCTAGTCAGCTAGACGTCGTGATAGTTAAATGAAAACTGCCAAGCACAGTGTCTACTGCAGCTGACACTACATCTTTCTTTTTTTAAAATACAGTATGAGAAAAATAAATATATGCCTACATCCATACTGAACAAGGCAGATAAGATTACCCTCTCTCCATAAATATCTCTATGTCTTCAATTCAGAGTTTGTGTTCATTGCCAGTTTTTCCCTAGCACTTTGCAAGCCCCTGGACAAGGGTGACAGCATTTTACTTCATATTTGCACTACTTGCTATGTGTGCACCTGCATGTACATGTGTTCTAGGTCTGCACGTGCATTTATATTTTCTTCCATCTTTTTATTCCTTAAATATACTTACTCTAAATGGGAAATGTAGATCAACTGATCTCTGTAACAGGGAGGCTTAATTATTTTCTGATAAGTTCATTTATTTGCCACCATATCAGAGTCATTATTGAGCTCCTACATATTTATGAAATAATTTATAAATGGCATTTTATTTAATCTCCATAACAGCATCTTGTATTGCTGCAACAGTATACAAGAGGTTGGGCTGTTTGTAAAGAACAGAAATTTATTTCCCTCCATTCTAAAGGCTAGGAGGTCTTACAACAAGTTGCCAGAATTTTGCAATAGCCTTTTTGCTTCAAGATCTCATGGTCATTGCTAAGATACAGAGAGAGAGAGAGAGAGAGAGAGAGAGAGAGAGAGAGAGAGAGAGCTATACTCATATATCAATCCCACTCACTGGATAATGAAGCTACTCTCAAAAACATCAATCCACTCATACAGGGGCTCTGTTCACAATGGTCTCATTTCTACCATTCTCACATTGGGAATTAACTTCCTAATACAAAAACTTTGGGAGTTACATTTAGACCATAGCACAGCTCTTGAGATAGATCTTACTAACTGCACCCTACATGGCTGCCTATCAAGCCTAAGACTACACCTCCATTTAGCAGATATGTAAACTGAAGCTCAGAGGAGTTACATGATCTTACTCATGCTACACAACCACTCATTGCTGGCCCTGGAACTCAAGCCAGTTTTCTGAGTCTCTAACTCAGTACCTGACATCAGATTAGCTAATGATTCTTAAAATGTGGCTCCTCAAACCAATAGCACCAGCATCTCATCAAAAGTTGTTAGAAATGCAAAATAGTGTGCTTTATCTCAGACCTATTGAATTAAGAACTCTGGGAATGGATTCCCACCATTTTCAATCTACCAACCTCTCTAGGTGACTATGGTGCAAGCTTAATTTGAGAGAGAATCTCTACCCTAAAACAATGCACCAGGCCAGGAGAATGCAATTGGGAGCAAGGGCTTTTCAGCCCCCAACTACCTGAGTTCAAACCCCTGCTCTTCCATTTTCTAACTGGACAGCCATGGCTCTATTATTTATATTTCTGATGATGTAATTCTCTGATGTGTATAATAGTAATAATGTCAATGAACTTTTCATTGCTTCAAATATGAAAAATATTGATACATGTATGTAAGACATTTATATGACTCATACTATGGGGATAAGATAAATATTTATCATTATAAATTGAACATCCTTTATTTGAAATAGTTAGGATCAGAGGCCCCAGGGTTTTTTTTTTAATATTTGCTTGATTTGAATTTGAAGGTAAAATAGCTAGGATTTAGCTTTTCCTAGGCTTGAGTCTTCCTGCTGTGATAGTATAGTGTTTTGATGAGCTACAGTCTCTTCTACTGGCTGTCCTGAAGGTGTGACCTAGGTGCTTTTGTGAAGGTTTCCCTCTGGGAAACAGCATAATTACATAAGGTCAGCAGTTAGACTTGGTTCAATCTTCATACATGAACCTTGTAAATTTGAGCATCATCCATGACACATGTAGTTTTCCTGTTTTGCCTATGCGGAAAGAATAAGAGAAGTTAATAGCTATTGATCATTTATTTGGGCCCACACGGCCTTCTAAATGCTTCTGTGTATTATCTCAATGAGACTTCCAGGTGTTTGCAAGGCAGGTAGTAACCACACCTTTGCTTTAAAGACAAATTGCCACAGAGAAATAACTGGCGGAAAGTTACTCAAAGAGTCTATGAAGTCTGGATCCTCAGCCAGAGAACAGCTGCCTCATTGCATTGCTGAGAGAAATAATGAAAAGGATGAATGTTAAACACAAAACAGAGTCTGGCATGTGGGAGTGCTGATTAAAGATTAAATAAAACAATGAGTGATAATAACCATCCATAGCGATACTAATAATATGGATGAAAGAGCAGTTTTTCCGTTTGTTGCTGGCAGGATCCAACTTCATAAGAAGCAGATAAAGAGACCTTTGTTCTGCTCATGAGTTCAATCAATACTCGAGGAAGTATCCCTCCTCTCTCTTCCTCACTCCCCCTCCCCCTGTGAACCGCTGGTGTCGTTAAGAAACTGTTAACACACATCATCTTTCTTCTCTACTTTGCCACCCGCCATCTGGAGCGTGCGCCCGGGCTCTCTTGGATGTGCTCACACTAAATCAGCAGATGAGAACATTAACTAATTTCTCCATTTCAGATCTGCTCATTTGGATAACAATGACCTTTAAAACTACTGTCATTCACCTCATAGCCATGTACCATATGTTGGATGTCAGATAATAAAGCATCTTTAAACTTAGCAGGCTCCATAACACCTTATGGCTGGTTGGCAATTAATTAATAACTTCCTTAATAGCATCTTGGGTAAGGCTGACAAGGCATTTTGTTTGCCACTGAGGGTCTGTTGATGTTGGCACCTTTTCAAACATACTCCTGGAAAACTTCAGTGTGTACTGAGCTTTTCTGTCCACTCTTGAAATACAGGGCCAGCACATTTTCTCCCAAAGACGTTTTGTTTCATGCAAAAGAATAGCACCAGACATTGATCCCTGGACACCAAGTGCTCTGTGTAGACTCCCACTAATGATTCACGATAAGCCACAAGACATTTCTGTACAGATGAGAGTGGACGCCAAAGCAGATGATCAATTGGCACTTGTCCCCAGAAACTAGGTCTTGGATTCCAAATGTCATGATTATTTTTATTTGTTTTTTTCTCCATTGAATTGTAGAATATTATGTCGATTATTTTGCTTTCCTAACACTCAGGGAGTTCAGCCATTCTCTTCTCTATGTCTTAATTCGATTGGAAAGTTAATTCTCAGGGTCTCATCCAGTCTTCTTCAAGGCCCACCATCGCCGTGCTCTGTGTCAGGAATGGGGAGCAAGAATGCTGATAATCACTTCATGGAGGACTAGACCTCCTCCTCAGGTAGCCCTTCATCTCCAGCCTCAGCCAGGAAGCAAGCCACGGCTGGACCCTCGTAGGCTCTGTGCAGTTCATCAGAAATCCTAAATTGATCTATTTGGTTAAGTACAATGAAGGATAAATATTTGCCTCCTCATACTTTCTGAACTTTTGCTCCCTAAAATCATAAGGAAAGTAACCTGCAGTCTCTGGAAGAGGTATTCCAAAGTGATGGTCTGAGAATGAAATGGAACAAGTGTAAAAACATTGTGCAAATGCATGGT